>PYAF01001578.1:1137589-1212007 GCA_007407185.1 Glycine tomentella | reverse complement strand
TTAAACAAAAAAAAGTTTTTGAATTATTTATTAGCTTATCTTTGAATAAAAGATCATAAATTCAATTTTTACTAAAATTCTTTTTGTTTTTCACTTACATTAAAGGGAGACTAAATGTTTAGAAATAGAAAAGTCAAAATCATAAATTTAAAATTATAGAGGACCAAAATTATAATTTAACATATTATTATTATTATTTAATTTAACGATATCAATTAATTTAATGATAATTTTTATCAAAATTTATAGGTAGCTAGTATAATTTACTCAAGAGAAGACTTGTTCTTTATTATTCTTCTTGGATCATCAATCCAAAGGAATGTATGTCAAGGGTTAAGAGAATTTGTTAGTACATGATGACAGATATTGATAGTTACATAGTCTTTTTAATACTTGCACTGGACAATTAGAATTTGAAGTGATAATTGTTATGCATATTTAATTTGCACATTTAAATCACAAAGAAATTATCTAATTTGTTCTTTTTTAAAGTTTCTTTTGATCTAAAAAGATAGGAATTTAACTTTTTTTGAATTTTTATTCAGAGAATGTTAAAGTTAGTGAATTCACAATATTTTGGTTCTATTTTTTTTGTAGAGTTTGACATAACAGGAGGTCTAGAAAATGTTGAAGAATTAGAGTAGCGCGGCCAACACGCCAATGCACACTTAGTACTAGAAGCCAAACTGAGTCAGATGTATCATGTATGCGCGCTAATGGCGCATTTGGAGGCTTAATGCGTGATCACTTAAATCAGTTGGACTTTGTATGTGTGCTCAGTGCACACATGCAGGCTTAATGCACAGTCATTTTCAAAAAAACATGACCGTGTAGCATTTTGAAGAGTACAAAAGGAAGGCGTTGTGCTTTTGGAGGGAACATGCAGTATGGCACAAAAATAGAGCAAAACTCACTCACTTAAAGTTCTTCTTCTTCCATTTCCTTTGCTTCACCTTGTATTTTTGAGTCTTATAATTATGAGAGGCTAAATTACCTATTGTTGGGACTTGACAACCAATCACTCTTAATGTAATGATCTTAACTATTCATTTAATGTTCTTTCAATATTATTGTTTTCTTTATAAGTTTATTGTCTTGTTTATGATTTGATCACTCATTCACATGTTTGTTACAGGGTTTTAATCATTGAAAAATGTTTGTATCCTAAGAACTTGAAAGAGCTTCCAAGTAATCTATGTCTAGGAATAAAATGGTGTTATTTATGCATCTTTTTTCTTAAAGCAAATTATTTGGTTTAGCTCTTAAGGAATTAGGAAATTAGGTAATTTAGACTCTTTCATATGAGAAATCATGGTTATAATAGTTTAGCTAATGAAAGTAATAGTTGGAATATCGTTAAATGGTGAAAATTCTCTAACATTGTATCAAAAGTAGTTTCGGTAGGCCAAACACCCAACACATTTACGAAAATCTGCATCAAACATCAATTTTCACCTCCAAGCGTTTGTTTTTTTGTCTCTTATGTGTGCTATGCTTATATTTTTGCATTATTACTTGAAAAATATATAGTTTAGTCATTTATTCGCTGAAAATTAGATATATACAAACTCTGAGTACAATCAAAGTCCTTGTGGACTTGACACTCGGTCTTACCGTTTTAATACTATTTGGACAAATTGGTACCCTTTCCAAGAAGGAGTTAACATGAAGACCAAACATGTATTCATACCGAGACAATCTCTTTTATCAACTATTGATTAATGAAATCCTAAAGATCAGATTTCCTTTCTACTTTTTAGGTCTAAAATTAGACTTGAAATTTCTAGTTTGTGTATGGTACACTTTACCCTTGAGTATATACTTCTATTTATAATATTAAAGAGATATATATTTGGTCTTTTTTCAAAAAGGAAATTTTATTTAAAATAATTTCATATCTCTTTATATTTATAAAAAAAAATAATATGATAATCTTAGATCAAAGAAAACTATTTTATTTCTTATTAAGAACTTTCTTCAATTGAGTCAGTTGAATAATGATATCCATATATACATCATTTATATATACAATTTAATAAATGAGATTTATTATTCTTTATCCAATAAAGACTATTATATATAAATTGATCTATCCATATTATTGATATTCTATTCACAATAATCTTTCTATCAAGAATAATTTAGATTAAAATTATAAAGAATTTATTTTTCATTATCATAATCTTTATCATGATAACAAATCTATAATTTTAATTAAGAAATTGTCAAATTAATAATTTAATAAATAATACAAATATGATAATAAAATAAAAAATAAATTTTTATTAAAATTGATAATATAATGGATTAAATTTTGGAGATACAATTTTTTTCCAATATATATACTCTGAACGGGGTATTATTCGAGACCCAGGTTCTGAATTATTATTAGCCAATAAGGGTAATTTTTAATTTTTCTAGGTAGATTAATGACAATTTTTAATTTTTTTAGGTAGATTACTGATATGACGAACAATAAATGAATCGGAACAATAAAATGTCTTGCTCCAGGTGCATCTAAGAATTTCTCGATAGTGTATGTATCTGGTCTTGTATTGAGATTTCACGCGTGGGTGCTATCAATAGTGGTATTTGGTCTTAAACAAGTATTCATTTATTAAAAGGAAAATTTCTGACTTTTATGTTATGAGAATGTTCTTAAAACGTTAATTTATCAAGGTCTTGTTGAATTAGTTAAACAATATATCTAAATTATTATAAATCTCTTAATATTTATCTTTAGTTCCAACAGTACAGCTGATTAAAAAAAAAAAAAAGGCCAATTTGCACATGACATGAATGAAAGCAGTTGGCCAGTTGCATAATGTCGCAGTCTAATTTTGCTTAGCCCACCGAAAAAAAATGCTTAACTGGGCTAGCTGCCATTAAACTAGAAGCCAGAAAATTATCCGGAAGAAAAGAAGGAAGACGAGGAACGTGAGAAAGGAAAATGATGATGACTAATTGCGAATTTCCTTGTGTTTTACCCCCACAACAACTTCATAATGGGAATGAGTATGAGGAGTACAAAACATAGCTCTTCAGATAAGTTTCAAAAAGAAAGCAAATGCAGAATCTCTTTAAATCTCCTACAAATTAACTAGTGCAGAAAAATATATTCTCGTTTGAAAAGAAATACATCGAGTATATAAATCTCGAAATATGTTGTTTAAAAAAATAAAATTTAAAAATAAAAAAATCCTTAGTTCATGCTGTTCACATCTCATAGCTGAATCTCCTTGATTTTAGTCTTATCTTTGTAACAAACTACAATATTATCAATTTGGTTTTCCAGTTGCTAACTTTTGTCTAATATGTACAACTAGCTTAATTTGAAAATTCATTACCTGAAATGTAAATATAGCTCTTTTTGAAATTCAAATTTAAATATGTAACAAAACTAGAGCAGTATTTCATAGCATCGGAGTGAATAAAACTTATTGCAGATCAGATTCTGTTCTATTTGAATAATTTACATGGTATCAGATTAGCCCCAAGCCTAATAGCATAATCTATATATACTTTACACATGTTTGATAACCCATTATTTTCATAAAGTGGTTTTCTTGAATTAATTCTCTTAAAAATTGATATAAATAGGTTATTACTGTTAAGAAAAAAACTGAAAAGAAAAGGAAAAAAAAGAGAGAAAAAAAACACTTTTGAATGCACCTGATTTATCTCATTACTCTTCCCCTTAAGATTTACAAACGTGGATCTCATCTCACTACTCATTCCAAAAAAGCCCTATAGATTACAGAACAGAGGACGAAAATAAGAAGAAAGGAGAAAGGACAAGTTGTAGTGTGGCTAAAGGCTAAGAAGTAAGAAATGATGATTGATAATCATGTGGTGTCCATCTCAAGCAATTCAGGAGCCTCCAAGATGCTCTCCAAAGAAGGCTTCCACCCCCTCTCATTCTCAACCTTTGGTTCTCTTCTGCCTCTTTCTATCTCTTCCAGCATTTGTTCCAGCCTCACTCCTCCAGCTCCTTCTTTGTCGTTCAGTTTGAGTATCAGCCACTTGAGTTCCTCCTTTGTCACCACAACTTTCATGCTTAGACCATTCTTCACAAATCCTCCACTTTCTTCTTCTTCTTCTTCTACTTCTTCTTGCTGCTGCTGCTTCTTCTTCTTCTTCTCCCCAATGGTGTATGTCTCTATGCAGTTTCCCATGATTTTGGAATCCCTCTCAAATCAACTTTAATCTTCCTCTGCTATATCTTAATTTAGTCTTCAAATTTCGGCCTTTTGAATCTGCAAGCTTCTCGATCAGCAGATTCCAAATAACTACTAAAGAAAATCTGGTTCACGGATTCTCAGCTAATAGGGTTCACGGATATCTGTATCATGATTAATTCTAGACACTAGATTCTACCCAAAATCTTATCTTATATATACTACTACTAGTATTTTTTTTTTCTTTCTTTTTGCTGAATGAGTGACGCGTTACGTTGTTTTATGAGTTAAATTAATAGTCTCGTCTCTATTGTAGCCTTGTTATTTTTTTCCCATTTGTCATTATTTCATTTCATAAAACGTAACACTTATTTAAAAAAAATGTAAATAAATTAATAAACTCAATAATTGGGTTGTCGGTGATGCTGACATTTAATTTATTATTTGTCTGGAAGACAAATGTGTCGGAAGGTTGATTTTCTCCCCACCTTTTCCCCCTCCCTTTCTCAACACAAATGCTCGGATTTATTTTATTTTATTTTACAGATATGCACACGTATTATTGAACACTGCTTAAATTCTTACATATACACAACTTTTTTTTAAGGCAGTGTATACAAAATTAAATTATTAAAATTATGAGGAATAAGTTTTTAACTTGAATTAAAGATGTTGTTAATGTTGATGTGGTTAATGAGTAATAAGTGTAATCATTTTCATATGTACAAGACATACTCACTTATTGAAAATATCATTTTCCTTAACAATAATAATTAAATATTTAATATAAATACATCTCTCACGCCAAAAACTACATATTTCTGAGCACAAGATTTACAAGATTAGAGATTTACAGATAGCCTAAAAGCAGTATGTGATAACAAGTAACTTAATATATCCAACAATAGCCACTATAATAAGTTTTGATAATATTTTAGAAATTCACACCAAAGAATGCACATCTAATAAAACATAAAACTTACAGGATTAGGCATTTGTCGATAATCCTATAACAGCCTAATAACCAGTAAAATGATAGACCTAACGATAATTATATAATGCGGGTTATTATAATATTTTAGAATTAATTAAACCCTAACAATTAGGTTATAGAAAAGAGTCGTCCTTTACATACACCATTTTAATCTTACTAGTCAACATGACATTTCTAATAGATATGATTATAATCAAGTTTAAATCTTATAAATGTGTTAAAATTTGATAACAACTTTCTCAGTAGCCTCCCTTATACCTCCGGACCCAATCATTAATACGAAGAGTAAAAGTAATAAAGTTAAGATTATGTGAGACAAGATATTATAGTTAATTTTAAGCTTTTTTTATGAGTTAAAAAATTTATTTAATTGTCAGTAACTAATTTTTTTAATAGTTTCTAATATTTTTAAAATGCTAATTTTTAATTTTTAATTATTTTATATTTTATTTGTTATCTTTAATTTTTTAAATAAATTATATATTTTTTATTATTATTTCATACTTTTCAACTAATTTAATCAAATACTTATAAGGCATGATTTACGTTCCAGTCTACCATAGAAATTATTTCAACTTTCAAGCATTTCTTACTTTTCAGTTCAGTCACACTCACGGTCAATGCCACCACAAAGCGACAATACATTCTTTCTAATTACGGATAGAATAAAATTAAAGGATTTATTTTATGTTTAAAATATTCTACAACAATAATAAATAATAAACAAATAAAATTGTATACCTGGAAATACATTCTTGAAGCAATGAAATTTTTTAAAAATTTTAATTGTGTGAATACATTCTTTAACTATTTAAATAAAGATATATTCATATCGATATTAATCTCTTTTTTCAATCTCTTTAAAAAAAGTGAAATAAATACCTTAGTAGAATAATGTTGATATTCTTTTAAATGAAAAATATTAAGTCATCTTTTTTTTAACTAATTAAGGCTAAAGCATTATTTATATAAATAAGTTAAGTTGAAATAATTATATATTTGAAGAAAGAAATTAAAGAATAGTGGAGAATTATATTATTCACTTAAATGCAGTGTAATAGTGAGTGTTTAATCAAAAGTCATGACTTTATTTTAAAATTTCTTTACTATGACAAAACTTGTGCTGGCGATTAGTAAGTAATGTTCTTTTCCTACTCAAAAGAAAAAAGAGTAGCTAGTTCCTGATCAATCGAACCATGAAACGTGAATAATTAATAGAAGGGAAAAGGAAAATGCGACAAATGAACATAATACTAGTATAGTAGCATCCTTTGCATTTTCTTTTAACCTAGGCGAATGCAACTCAAGGCTTGTTGTGCAGGGATTTATAATTTTATAGTTTACATGTATCATTTTTTCATGTCTGCTTTAGCTGGGTCGGTGAGTTGCATAAGTGCAGGGAATTTATTGATTGCGGGTTGTGAGGAGCTACGGGAAACTGGCTATGTAAAGTGGTTATAAGATATTTGGTATTTGCTTTGCTCAAATATTTAATAACCACTACTGGGATAGGTAATATTATCCTTTTATCACGTAATCATTTGGGTACTTCTTATACTCTTTCTTATAAATAATATATTATTTTGTCTGATAATTTCTTTTAGTAGCATCCTTAAGTTCATATTTATCAGGGTCTTATTAACCAGTATTAAAATATTAATAATATTTTTAATTTATTAATTTATTAATTAATATGTTAAAAATACTTTCAACATTTACTTATTTATTATTCAGATATGATTGTAAAAGTAATTTTAAATCATTCTTCAATAGGATTACCTCTATTTTTTATTATAAGAAACAAGTTATATTGAGTATTTTATACTGTAATTTATTTCTTATAAAGTTATATTTGACAAAATTAACTAAGAGGTGATAACGGGTAGCTGAAAGATGAAAAGTTAATTTATTAAATTATATGTGTAAGGTAAAATTAGTTATTGAAGTAATTAAAAATTATAAAATAAAAGAAAAATAATAAAATTATGATTTATTTAAAAAAGATAATAAAAAATTGAATAAATGTATTGAGAATAAAAATAAAAAAAATTAAAAAGTTAGAAATTAGAAATTAGTATTTTAAAAAATGCTACTTGAAGTAACATTTAAAAAAACATTAGAAATTACTAAAAAAATAACTAAAAAAACTTATTTATCAAGCAGTTAAACAAGTTTTTCAATTACTAAAAAAATTAAAAATTAATTGAAATGACACACCAAATTTAACCTAAAAAAAGGAAAAAAGGTAGTATCTTCTTATTGAATTTCCTATTTATTAGATATGATAAATATTAAATATTTTTAAAATTAAATATATTTAATTTTTATTTAATAATTTTTTAAACATTAAAAAGATCTGTTGGGAAATAGGAGATTCTTTTTTTGGCTAAATGAAAAAGTGATAGAACAAAAAGGGTATTTCCAATGTTACTGAATAGAACATTAATGATATTTTGGGATTATCAATAAGAATTCACCTAGTGGGTTACTATACAGGCCCTAAGCATATTCATCCAATTGCAATTAATCAAATAGTCCCTAAGCATCAAGATCTCTCTAGCGAGGAGTACCCATCAAGTAAGAAAAGTTACATGGGAGAAATTTGAACCTATGCGCATAGGAAAGATGGAAGTTTATACGAGATTCTTAATAACTTGCGTGAAACTAGATTGATAATCTAAGATTACTTTAATTGGTAAAATATATTTTGAGTCTTTGTACTTCGGATAGAAGTTATTGAGGTACTTATAGATATATAGGGGTTGATATTGCGGTACCTTCACGGAGCTGTCATTCGGCCATAGTACCTCTATAGTCATCGTTTTTTTGCTTAGATAGGTCAGGCCCAAACATTGGCTACCCAAGTATAAAGTGATCCATATTAATGACCATAAATAATACAAAATACTCAATAAAAAATATTATAGCCAATGTAATATATTGGCAAATTTAGTTTCCTCTTTTCCTAATAAACATATGATACTACTATTAACACTCACCTATTTATTATGTTTTATTCACTTAAATTTTAAAATAAATTTCTTAAAATTATTGCTTTGATTGGTCAAAATAATAACGGTATTTTTCAAATAAAAATTATTTAAATCAAAATGTTAACTTACATGTAAGAATGAAAAGAGACACGCTAAATATATTTATGTTAATTTTTTCAAAATATTTTTATCCTTTATATAAAAACAATTAATTAATTCATTAATAACAATAAAAATAGGTAAGTTAATTAGTTTAATTAATAATACTATAAATTTAAATTTTTATTCAAAAAATATGCATAAAAAGTAGAAGTAATATTTAATGACACTGTACATAATTCAAAAGATCATGTTTTGCCGTGTTTGTATTGTTAATAGAACAATAAATATATTCACTTGCATGAAAAATGAATAAACATCTCTCAAAATAAATTAAAGATATAAAAGAAATTTAACAAATACTCCTTTGTTTCTTAAAATAATAGACTCGTTTCTTAAAAAAATGAGCGAAGGGGGTATTTAAGTATAATTAAATTTAAGAAAATGGATAAAATTGTATAGATCATATGATTTGTTAAATTTTATATATTTTCTTTTAAGAAATCTGCTTAGTATTTTTTAAACTTCTATTCCTCTTTGACGACGAAAAAATATTATGGCCAAATGACAGCTCGATGATTCGGTAAGATATGACTAGTTGGGTAGTTTAGTAGCAATACTATATTTAATCCTATTAATAATAAGCTATGAAATTGTGAATACAGATGCACAGAATCCTATTCCTGACGCGGATAGGATCCAATGAACCTACTCTAGTCTCTGCCATAAAATGTTCGTTGCAAAATTATGATTCATGATGTTGGAACTATTGGAGAGTCCAGTCAATGGGAAGATCTAGAGCAGAGATTTAGGTTACCCCACCCCAAAATCACAGTTTCCACAACTTCTACAGAATTCATAAAGAAATACAAAAATATTGTAATGTCTGACTACAACATTCTTCTTGCTCACTTCCTGGATTAACACACGCCTCTACCAGAAGTTCCAGCTCAGTATTAATTATTAAGCCAACCAGACTACATTGTTACGTTCATCACCGTCAAAATTCAATTCTCAAATCTTGCTGGAGATACCGGTGGTCGTTGTTCCATGGGTTTGTGAAAAGTGTTGTTGACTAAGTTCTAAAAAAAAAAAAAAAAAAAAGAGGAACTTTTTAGACATTAAATAAAAAGACACTATGTATTGTAAAAGAGAGAAAGAGAAATAATAGTAATAATAATCAGAAGAATGAACAGAATTGGCTAGCAAATCGATCATTAGTTAGCGAGTTAAATGCCTGTACTAGTATATCTGTAGGTGGCTGGACGCGGATCAGTTTAAGTTACTGTGTTTGATCACTCCTACCTCAACGTCTAGCCTTTATTGTCGGAAAAGGGAGCATGATTTCAGATAATAAACAACAATCTAATAAAAAATCAATAAATCGCGTAAATCATATAATTAGAATTATAATTATAATCTATCATAATTAAAACCGGATTGAAACCATAATTTTAGGAATTTTTATTGTGTAAAGGATTATAATATAAAGTTGTAATTTTAAATCGAATTCTAACTTTATTGTGACACTCTATAAATCTATTGTGGGCAAGAAGACATTAAGGTTTGAGTAATTGAGTTAAAAAAACTCAATCCACATGTGATAACGACAATGACGGGTAATTATGATGATTGTGGTCATGAGTCATGGCAACATAACAAGGCAGGGGGGTAATAGTAGTAACAATAAAGGAAAGGGTGATGATAATAATATCCAGAGTGAAGTTATCAATAATTATTAAAATAAAAATTTGCAACAAACTTTCTTTATAATAATTAGTAAATTTAATTGCAAATAGCTAATTTAGATTATATTACATTATACTAAATTAAATAATTTTAATAAAATAAATTATAACTAAAAAACATTGTAATATCCAAAATTTACAATGTAAAAAAGGTTTAAATATATTTTTAATGTCTATAAAATAAACAAAATTATAATTTTTGATCCTTATAAAAAAAATATTTGGTTTTCAAGCCTCAATTCTTTGGGTTTGAATTAAACTTTAACATTCTATAATTAAATTTATCCTAAACGTGTTATTGAATCCCTGGTATTTGTCTAAACTTTAGATGTTTTCCAAAGCATGAGAATGCATTGTTATTAAGTCACCCACATTTGTCACTGTTCAAATGTCACATCTTGGGTGAGAGAATGCGTTTACATCACACATGGACCGAAGATTTTACTAATATAAATCTAAGATAAATTCTAATATTATAGCTTCAACAAGCCACTCAACTCTATAAATATATCTAATATAGTAATATCTCTGATAAATTTGAGATCTCGACACTCCGTTCACATTCAGAAATCTACAAAATCAACTTATAGATGAAGATGCTTCAAGTCTCAAAGACTACATTATATAATCGATGGAAAATCTCAACAATTTAAAAGATTATGTACTAAAAAATGTGCATAAAATATCACCAATTTTTTTAAATCATAAAACTTTTAACTTATTTTTTAAGAATTTATCTATCAATAGAATTGATAAGAAATTTAATATTTAAAATAAAATAAAAAAACAATTAAGTATAGATTCATCTCACGTGAAAACACGATAAGGTCATACAAAATTTTCTCTCTCACGTGCATTGAATAAATAGCCCCAAAATTTGTAAATGTATATGAAAAAGGAGTTATACACAATTTTTAAATGACAGATTTAGGAGTGTGAGAGGAGAGGATGTATCAAGACACAATTTATATTGGTATATATTCTAAAAAAGTAACTTGTATACGGGATGACTATATTGAATAAAAAAATGAACCCCCATAAAAGAATTGAATATTGATCAGCATATAGACAACATGAGCATAAAATAGGAATAACAAAAATAAAGATTTTAAAGTGAATGTATGATTATACGAAGATGGACTATGTAATAAAAATGAAGATATTCGATGAAAGATTACAGTAATATCGATGAGTGAAAAAATTAGAAAACAAATTGAGATAGGTATGACATGCAATGAAACTGTTCCTGGATGCTCCCATAAGAATAAGAGTCTGTTACCAAGAGCTCAATATAAAGAGATAAAGATAAACCAAAATTTATCTGGAAAAAGATAATTAAATGAGACTTAATAAAATGAGATATAAATTGAAAAAAGATATGTCTTAAGACGAATGATGAAAACCTATAAATTAAATAAAAAGTTAAATCCATTATTATCTCTATATTCCAAACATCATTTTTTAGTTATTTTCCTCTTCATTTTTTCCTTCCTTTCATCCTTCTTTTTTTTTTTTTCATCTTCTTTTCTTTTATCTTTTTTTCCCCTTTTTTTTCTCGTATTTTTTTTCAACTTCCTCATATCTATTATTGGATTCATCTACCACCAATCCCAATTAACTTAGATTAAAAGTAGTATTGAAGTTGATAATATTGTTGAAAAGAATCTTTAGTCTAAGAGTCTAATTGCCATATGTTAAACCCAAATTAACTCTTAAGCAACCAAAACGAGTTTAGTAAGTCAAAGTTGATACAAGTAGAGCATTTTAATATAAATATTCATAAAGCAGCAGGCTTTTAGCTTCGAACATCAGACAATACAAATCAACTCTTTAACAGTTTGAAAGTTTTTACTAACACGTCCTTGAACAGCCAAGACATCAAAAAACTCACTGTACACGGCGACGCTTATTCTTAATGTCATCAAAAAACTGGTGGACATCAGCAGCAGTAATTGGCTTTGACGAGTCTGCAGACTCCTGTCACAAAATAAAACATATAATCAACCACAACACAAAACTAAACAAGGCCATGCACCTGTCACAAAATATTACATATAATCAACGAGAACACAACTAAACAAGGCCGTGCACTTGTCACATTTTGCCTATAGAACTCGTGTTACCTTTCCGAACAAGTAACCACATGACATAAGAAATCTAAGCTATGACTTGGAACATACCAGGAAAGCACGAAGCCCATCCTTCATCTCTTCAATGCCCTTCAAGATCTCCACTTTCTCTACATGTCCAAGTTTATTAAAAAAACTTAACTCAGCACCCTCTTGTTGCTGCAATTTATCTTCTCTCTTTTGCTTGGCCATTTGCTCATACTCTGCAATTGAGTCTTCCTTGTCAAGTAGAAAAGCAATCTGCTTCTGCTTGTAAAATTCCAAACAATTATTGCATTTGCATAGAGCATCTCTCCAATTTTTGGAAAGGAACATTGGTTTACCAGGTAAAACTGGGGAAACAGTAATAATGTTAACACCAAGGAGACAATTAGCATGCAAGTCAACGCTTTTTGTGCATTGATTTGAAGCCATACTGCCATTACAATTTTCTCCCTGAGACAGACTCTTCCCATCAAATATAGGTTTGGAATCAACAGTAGCTTGTGCATCATCAACTTTAGGAGAACTACATGAAGTATAGCATGTTGCCTTTTCAGACCCACAATTTGAAGGCATGTCTTCCAAGACACCTTTGTCCTTGCTAATTTGGACAGTAGCATCTGGCTGCTTTCCAGCCGCCCATATTTCTTCAGGATATAACTTTAGAAAGAAGCATACATCAGAACATGCCTTACATATGAATTCCTCATACATTGGCTCTCCTTCATCATCTTTGGGAATCTGAGGTATAGCAAGATGATAAAAAAATAAAGTAAAAAAACATTAGGAGTGATTGATAGATCACAAGTATATTTTTCCTTCAGTCCAATATAGCAGAAGTCAAAATAGCATAAAGTTCTGCAAAGAATTTGTCAGGGATTCTCTTCATTAGAGATATATAGGAAAGAAGAAGAGGGGGGGGGGGGACAACCATCAACATTTTCAGAAAAATACTGTTTGAAGGGAAGAACGGGAATAGGATTTAGAGCAAGACAAAAATCAATTCCATATCAACAGCATCATATTATCGTATTATTTATATTTTTTAATGTAAAATTTGTAGTTTCTCTCAATCTCAAGTCTATTTCTACTTTACAAGGGGTCCATTTATATCCTGATGTTAAATTTTTCCATGCAAAAGAAACACGTGACAAATGACTGTCAATAGCCTAAATCTATTAGTTCAGCAGTACATCCACCATTATAGATATACCTTGGTTTCAGAGCCATAAGGATTATTATCAACATGAACTGAGTATGATTTAACATAAAACTTGCAACTCTATTTGTAAAAAGGCCTTATATTTTTTATTTGGGGAGTGCTAGCAACACACTCTCTAACACACACCTTATCATTGGTTGAAATTTGAAAATTGCAAAATCATGAGTCATTAAATACGATGTAGGACCCACTATCTTTTGTAATTTCCAAGATATTTCAACCAATAAGAAAGAGTGTATTCAAAAGAATGTGTTGCTAGCATTTCTCTTTTTATTTTCCAAAAACTGCATAAAAATCTCATCACTGAAGACTGAAGCACAAGAAGTTGATAACACAAAATAAAAAGGTTAAGAGAAGCCAAAACATCAAATTCCAAAATATCAACCTCCGCAGAAGACTCAAGACCAAGATGCTCCTCATGAAACCAGTCCTCACATAGACAGCACTGTATCATCTCTACTTGTTCTTCAGCATCTAGATCTGGATAAGGGCGACCACATGTGCAATAAGAACCTTTAAAGTTGTGATTGTATGAATTCTCAACATTTTCTACATCTTTATTTGGGAAAATCTTGCAGTAGAATTCACCAAATTTTGAATTCCCACAATCACATCTGAAGTTTCTTTTTGTCCACAGCTCTACAATCTTCAGAACACAACAATATCAGTATGGGTATTGATCAACACAAAAATTAAACTGGGTTTATATTCAAGTAATAAATTATTTGGAGAGTAAACCTCAAGCTATTCCACAAAAAGTATATCAGTCCCAGTATCATAACATGCCCAATATAAGTGAACATGGAATACAATACAATATTTCACAAACAATCAACTTTATGGCCCATAAGAAAAACCATGCCAATGTAGATAAATGTATTAATCCTAATAACAATCTACTTGCTAGTTAAAGAGTGAGACGGTAACATCCCTAGCATATAACCATGGACCAGCAGACTTCAGATAAAATATTTAGAGTACTGACAGATCAACAACTGAAAATATCTCAGGTTCACCAGCGGAAATTGGACACGTGTAATTAATAATTTCCACTCAAAAAACCTGGAGCCCTCACCAAATCAAACATATGATTTACCTAGCACAACATGTAATACTCACAATTCAGTGTCAAATAGGGAACATTGATAAAAAAATCCATATCCATTATCAGTTCAATAGTAATCTGATCCAAAATTCTATATTCAGAGGAAAAGAACTACCTGATGACCATCATGGCAAGATAATGAACAAGCTGTGCAAACTCCAGCATTCCCATCTGGAGTGCAGGTGAGGCAAGAGAAAATTGCCTGCCTTTTCATATAGCCTTTGTTATAGGTACACTCCTTGCCATCATCACCCCCCAAAACTAAATCAGCTTCCTGCCAATTGAATGAATGAAAAGGCCAATGATTATAGTGTCAACGTTTCAAACATACCGTGTTTGGAGAAAACAGAATCAGTCATAACAACAATAAAGTCAACATTAAGTGGAATAGCTTCTGCCTGATCACAATTACTTGTAATGCTTGAATCTCAACAAGCAGCCTCTTTCCAATACAGAAAAGTGCACAAGAAGGAAACAATATCACTTTAGAAGCAAATCATATGCCAAAATTGTAGTGTATTCACATACACAAGCCATTGTCCTGTCCTAATACTGAAGACCATGCTTGAAAAAATGGAATTAAGCTGGAAACAAGCACAAAAGACAGAATAAACCATCTTGATTATTAAAGAGTATCCCAGCAAAAGTGGGAGTGAACCAACACATGAGATTTCAGGTAATTTAAGGACTTCATGTCTAGCAATCCAGAAGATGTAGGAAAGCCATTCATCATTACACAATAATGCTATCAAAACCCATACATATACCACATTAGTAGTAGTCCATAATAGAATAATAGATACTAGCAAAATAATTTCATTTCAAATACACTTGTTGATCAACTTTAATACTTACTCAAGTTCACTTTTCAATCCCTTACTTAGGTGATTAACACAAATGGCAAGCAATAAGCAAGGATAAACGAAGTTTAAAATTTAGTTGGAAGATGGAACGTAATTTACAGTATTTCACTAAACCAACTTTACAAATGCCTCCACAAAATTGTCAAAACCCTAACAAGTAATTGTCACGTTCCTCGTACAGACAGATGGTCCAAAACCTCCTAGTAAAGCCATCAGGTTCAGATTACTGGTTTAAGGACCACAAGTAACGCTACCAGTCTTTGTCATAAAGATGGCAAAAGCAAAACATTACCACGCATAGTTCATAATAGTAACATAGATCTTGACAATAGCAATATCAGCCAAACGAGGCGCAAAGAAATTGCATCAAATAACCAACCTCAGAGACACGTAAACTAAAACTTACTATCATATACATATGAAAATCTAGCAAGAATGTGGAAAATGACTAACCAGTTCCCGTTCCTCAACTTCCTCGAGATACTCGCCGATTGTAACGGCCGGTTCCGATTCATCGTCAAACGTGCCGTCCATTTCTACTCGCAAACTTCGACTTCTGGTTTAGGAGTTTCACGATCCGTTTCTAAAATATAACGCAGACGGAAATTAATAAAAAAATCATAAGCATGTGGTTAGGCTATATGTTCCTTTCGGGAAAACCTAGCTAGCATTGAACCCTGGGAATAAGAAACCCTAGACTCCACGAAAACAAAAAGCGAAATTGAGAACGAAGGGGGAAAAATAAAGAGCGGAATAACCACTATTTCACCAAGTTTTGTGAGTGAAACACGCTAGCGGAGTGAATGCAGGAATTGCTCGATAAGGTTGCGTTGAAGCTGCGGAAAAATTGTACAGCGGTGAAGGACGAGGCGAGAGCGAAGAGAGAGGGGAACTTTGAGTATGTAGCAGAGCAAAGTATACGTGCGTTTTGTGATTTATGAGGTGAGAGGGAAAGGGAATTAGGGCTTTTATATGGGGTGATGTGGAGTAAGGACCATACGGACATTTTCCCGCCATATATTCTGAGAGATGCAGGGATATTGGGAGCATATTCATAATTGATTCGCAAAACCAATGTCAAATTACATCCTTCCCTCCAAATTACCATATAGTCCCATTCTTTTAAAAATTTATTATCTTTTTCATATTGTGAAAGATATTTTCAGTCAATTTTTTTTTTTGTATAAAGGGATTTAATTTCTAAAATAAACTTTTCCAATTCCAACTTTGTTGAAATTACTCTGATTTAAATCGTTGGTTAGTAGTAAATAACAATAGCATTTTAATTATGCTTTTAACTACTTTATAACCCTAAAAATATTTTATAAAAAAGTACTTATTTAAAAAAAGTATTTAAAAAAAATAATTAATTTTTAACGTATTTATCACCTTTAAAAAACTAACAACATGGTGTGTTTAGCAAAACTAACTCAATCTAGTTTAAAACTCAATTGTTTAAAACTTATAAACTAATTGATTGATTTAAAATATGAAGAAAAAATTTATGCTGAGCAATGTGTGATTGAATAATAGTAAACTGATATTTTTAGTAAAATTAGCTAACAAGTTAATTAGTAAATATAAAAATGACAGAAAATATGTATCCAGTGAGCTAGTATTTTTTTATGGGCTTATGCTTGTTTATGGGTTTATGCTAGTTGTCACTGGTCTTCCACTTGCTCGAGATTTTTTTTTTACACCTTGAGAGGTTTTAGGTGTTTTACTATGCCAAAAATTGGTTTGCAAGTTTTCGATGTGCTTCCTGTTTTTCTAGCCTTATATTGTTGATGGATGCGTGAGCAACTTCTAGGCTGTTGCTTGCTGTACCTCAAATTTCTAGCTGCACCTTTCAATTTTTTTTTAATCCCTGGATTGTTCATTCCAGAAGCCAACCAAAAGGTGTGTGTAACAAATACTGAAGCCAAAAAAGGGTGAAGAGAAAAAAAAATTAATACAAGAAGCAATAGTCCAACTTCTTTTGTTAGATAGTCGAGTAAATCTTAAATTGGGATTTTATACCACTTTTTGGTAGACTCCATATAGGATTAAAGATTTTTCATGATCTCTCCTATTTTTTTCTTTAGTGGTAGATCTTATTTTGAAATTTTAGGGAGAGAGAAAAAATAATTATTCTTTTTTGAACATATTTTAAGGATTCTTCTATAAGAATTCATTTTTCATATTGAAAATCTGTTTACCTCCTTTATTAAGAGATCTAATAAAAATTAGATATTAAATTCAAAAATTATTACTCAAAATCTTCTACTAAAAATGCTCTTATGATCCGTTCTTTAATAATAAAAAATACAAAGTTACTAGGATGAAGGTCAAGTTTTGTTACTATGTCAAGCTCAATATTCAGTTTTGAGAACCCGGGTTACACCCCACTCATAATATAAAACAAACATTGTTGGTTATTTTCGTAAATCGCTTTGAATAAAAACATGCTTATAAATACTTTTTATACGTAATTGTTACAAAACATAAAAAATATTTTTTATTTTACATATTTTTTTTAACAAATAAATATTGTTTATACATTCATAAGTGACTTAAAAAATATTTAAACACATACTAAATATTAAATGATCTTTTCATTTTTTAAATATTCCAATTTAAATTTAATCAAACCTAGCTCTTTTTTTTTTTTTGCTGTTTCAAACCTAGCTAAATTATAAAAAAAGGGTGAATTAAATTAATTATCAATTATTGATAACAACACTTTTCATATATGTAAATATAAGGTTCGCAATTTTGAATTTTGACTTGCCATTTTTCTTTAGTCTGACTTACCATATTCAAACTAGAGTTGAGTAAAATCATCAGTGGTAATAAAATATTCCGTATGAAGTTGACTTGAGGTAATCAAATCTTTGGTATCAAGTTTTAATAGGTTAAGTGTTTTAATATTAAATAAAGGGTTTAGTTTTTTTTAATAAATGGGTTTAATTTTTTTTATCATTATATAATATGTATAACATTTTATATTTGAATCAATTAAAATTATTATTGATATGACTCTTTTAAAATAGTTAGTACAAAAATAAATAAAACTTATTATATACATGACAAATTATAATTATATATAGTTAGTTAGTGGATGCATTATTTACTCACATTAAACTAATAGTTGACTTATAATTTAAAAGTTTCATTTATTCAATTTTTATATAACTTTTTTTTAATAAAAATCACTGCTTTATTTTTTTTAAACACATAGTTTATCATTATTTGATAATAGTAATATTTTCTTTTATACGTTTAATTTTAATGTATTTAAATGTTCAAATATCGGTATATTGTATGAAAACTTTCTAATTGACTTGTACTATTTATAACATGACTTTTTGAAGAAAAAAATAGAATAAACACGACTTTGATTTGTTCAATGATATTCAATATGGTTAAACTTGTATGATTTTTTGGAGTAATTATTTATTCTATTTTTTTATCTCAATTCTCTTGTTGATTAGAAAAAAACGAATTCTAACTAATTTGAAATTAAATTGAAAAATAAGTTAAGTCTAACAAAAATTGTTTTTTTCAAGAATTAAACTCGGATATTATTCAAATGATTAAATATTAACGTCAATATATTAATCACTTGTATCAAACTCCTTAATTAACTATTTATTTTATTTAGTGTCCTTTGGTTGGTTTTAAATTCATTTGCATATGGTTAAACAAATATTTTGTTATTTTTATTAAAGGAAAAGAAGGGTCCAGATCATCACATCACGTAGCATTCGACCTGAGAGTAACAAATTAATTAAAGGTTTGCTTGAGGCGGCATGTTTTCCTGAAGTGATTTCACTTTTTTTTTTCCTTTCTAGTAGTCAATTACTGGACAGGACATGACAATTTACCAAAATTATTGAATAAGTTAATAAGGCGTTTAATTAGGTTTCTTTTCATAATGTCATTTCATTTATTTCTCTATAGCTAGCTTCTAAGACGAAACAAAGACAAAGTATCCCACCAACACCAATAACCTCTTCTTTTATTCACCCTTTGGACACTTCATCTACACATTAATAGAAGAAGCTTGTTGCAATGTTGTGTCTACTGCTGTTGATTATGTTTGTTGTCCCTCTTAGAGGGGAACAAATTTGCAACATCGTGTCATGCGGTAAAATCAATACTCAGTTTCCATTCGGTTTGAAAGAAACAAATCAAACTCGTGGTGATAAGTGCAACTATCCGAAATTCTAACTTTCATGCGACAACCGTAACCGAACCATGTTTGAGCCTCGGGTGATTTGGTGGTTAAAAGCATCAATTACAAAGCCCAAAACATTAAGGTTAACAACCCCAGAGGTTGTCTCCCAAAGTGTTTTTTGCACAATACTTGAGCCTTTCCCTACTACACCCACCGTTCACGTTTAACACAACCATTTACAACCTCACTTTCCTTCATTGCCCTTCCAACTTAACAAACTCAATTCCATTCCCAACAATTTCATGCCTTAACGAAGAATCCAACTCCAAGTCCAACTCCTTGTTGGTGATATTCTCGTGGTGGCTTCTCAGTGACACGTCAGTGAGACATGATGAGTGTGAGGTGATAATGATATCCTCGGGTTTTGTTCCGATTCCAAATCCAAAGACTACGTGCCCCTTATGCAGAAATTCACCGGATGCATCCTCTAATGCTGTTGTGCTGGTATCTTTTCTGTAATATACAACTATTTTTCTTCCCATTTTAATAAGGATGCTACACTAAACTTCTCAAACGAGTGAGAGAAACACATAGGAAACAGAATTCCTATTTGAGCGATGTATGAATTTGTAAACTATGTAATGTTTTATTCTATTCATTATTTACAGTTTATTAGTAATGATATTAAAACAGACTATTATTATTTATATTTACATTTTGTACATTTTCAAATAAACAGGATATTATAATTGACTTAGAAAAACAAATACTACTAAATACTTGTTTTGTGTTTTGAAATTTTACCCAACATGATTTTGTCAGTTCCTAAAAGAGGATTTTAATATCCAATAAGTCTCTTATAAATAATTAATTATTTTTCCAAGTGTTTACTGGATAGTATCTTTTGTCCACACTAACACATGACTATGTAAAATACCGCGATGAACAAAATTGCACAAATGAACAGTTCAGCTAATTAATCTAACATTAGAATAAAAGAAATAAAATGCAAGGTGAAATGTGATTTAACAATTTCCTTTCTGCAAAGACTGAACAGAGTTATAGGACGTCTTTGAAAAGGAAAAATGAGAGATGAAAATTCAGGAAACCTACTCCGACAACTCAATGACCAAAGGTATCTGGTTTTCGTCAGCGTAAAATAAAGTAAAAATTGGTAAGAAGTCGCTCACGTTTTAATGATATTAAATTAAAAACGTGTTTTTGATTATAGAGCAAAACAATATTAGCTATTATTTCTATGTTGTAGTTACACCAGCAGGCAATACGGGGGTGTAGCTCATATGGTAGAGCGCTCGCTTCGCATGCGAGAGGCACGGGGTTCGATTCCCCGCACCTCCACCTGAATTGTTATCTATTTTTATTATTAATTTTTTAAAGGGTAAAACTTGCTTAAATTTTAGTTGCAGATTCAAAAAACACAGATTCCTCCATGCCAGTTAGCTATGATTAGGGCTTCACAAATAGTCTCCTCGATTAGAGATTCCTTGTTCAAGTTTTTCATACCATAATGCTTCCAATGTCAAAAGGAGTGACACCTCTCTCAACCTCTTTCTTCAATAGCATTGTAGAGATGCAGAGTGTTCGTGCACACTCAATCGGGACATCCCACTTGTAATATTTCAGAAGCTCTATGTCTTTCTCGGCATCCAGAGATTTGATATAATCAACTGTATCAGGGGAGTAATGTTGACGTGCTTGCGGCCAATAAAACCAATCAAATGTGCAATCCTCAAATTGCAGAGAGAATAAAGACTGATTTGAGTCCACACATTCCACAATAAAAAGGACTCTTAGTAGTTTGTATCAATGCAATACCCAACTTCCTATGACCTAGAAAAGATTATGTTGCAACAACATATGTGTATACTCCTTCACCTGGTTTTTAAGGAATAAATAGATATTTGAATAATGATTTATAAGAATCTTGAAATCATATAAAACCAATACTTGACACTAAGTTTTCTTTTACATCCACTATAAGTGTCATAGAAGCCAAACACAAGCAGAAGCACATGGTAATGCAGGGGAAATTAAATTGCGAGGAAAAGAACGAGGAATGCTTACTTTCTCTAGTAGACAGTAGCCATGGTCAATGGGAATGAGCAAAGTGGCCATCTGCCTCTTTTCTGAACAATATATTCCTGTTGTGCCTATCTGCATTAGCCATTCTTAGATCAAGCACGGTGATCTTATGCACCTCCTCCTC
Source organism: Glycine tomentella (assembly GCA_007407185.1). Lineage (NCBI taxonomy): Eukaryota > Viridiplantae > Streptophyta > Magnoliopsida > Fabales > Fabaceae > Glycine > Glycine tomentella. Next base: position 1,190,308 of record PYAF01001578.1, on the reverse strand, counting down.
AGAAAATGACCGAGGTCCAAGGTCTTGGTAGTCATAGTTTTAAAAATTGAATTGGTCAAGAAAATGAATTAATGGATCAATGGTCAAATTAATAGATGACTAATTAAACGGTATGAATTGATATAAATTGAAATAATATATAACATGAATAATTAGATAAATATTAACTAATACCTAAAAACACTGGTTAAAGAATTTAAAATATAAATTTTTTATTAGGAGATAAAAAATTAAATTGTTAATGATTATTTTTGTATTATCATATGTTTTCCATAATAAATGCTTTTATCTTTTAATTTTTTAACCAATATCCTAAAATAATGGTTAACAAGATTCAAATAATTAAAACAAATATATATATATTTTGCCTTATATAGATTCTAAATGAGTGAGCTAACCTAGTGGTAATTTTGCTAGATATTCATGGTTAAAATGACTGTGTGTATCTTTTAGTTTAACATTTTTAATTTTTAATCAACTATTGGCTACACTTGGAATTACATGTGAGAAAGAAGCTTTAATACTGGTTCATAGTCAAATCAGTTCGATCGACTGATTCATGTCGATTTTAAAAACACTGCTCGTAGTTACCATCATTTCTCATAAACATCTGCAATGACCCCACCACCTTCGAATGCTTTGAGAAGCAATCAAACATTCAAACCCATTGGGTAGTTAAATGCTTGGTGTCAGACTGGACATATTAGATACATAACCGACTAATCACTAATTTGCGAATGGCAACCGATGCTATACTTCTATTCTTAATTATTCATTTCTACAATAATTCAAGTTTTTTAATGACCTATGAGACTCATTTTTACAATAATTCAAGTTTTTTATGATGACCTCACTGATTCTTTCCTCACAAATGTATGGCATGCAACAACAAATATTTTTCTTTATAATATGATATTTAGTTAACACACCCATTTTGTATTTTTGTTTAGTAAACCTTTGTTTAATTTTTGTCGGTGGATTAGGTGTTCACCATTCTCTCTACCAGGTCAAATCCAAACCTTTATTTTTTTTCTACACCAGACCTTTGTTTTCAAAAGTAAGCACTGATATTGAAAACATACAATAATTTTTGTCCAAAAAGCGTGTTTTATAAAGGGAAAAAGTCCAATACTCAACCAAATAATTAGAGTACACGTTTTCTTCTTTTAATTTATTTATTTATTCGTTTCTTTTAATTTATTTCACCATTATTCTATTTTTGTCTGCACATGTACGGAGATAAATACTTAATCTGTTTCCTATGAAATGAAGAACAATATATCTTTCTGCCTTCCATTAATCGATAAGGGTTTTAAGATTCAACTTTTAATATTTGTATTGTTCGGAACTTGTTATTTGGTTTAGGTTCATCTGTAAGGACTAAACTTAAGCATTAACATTTGGTTTATTTGTAAAGATTTAACATCTACCAAATTTTGCTGTAAAAAACGTCTGCCAAATTTATCCCACGCACTATTCTCCTACTATTCCATTTTGATTGAGGTTTTACAGTTTTAGAAAAAAGATCTGTTTTCTGTCAAAAAGGAAAAAGGATCTGTTCCATTTTAATTGATATGCTACGATATCAGTGAAACATTAAATATTTGTTCTAATTATATTCTTAATCATTTATTATAATTAATATAAAAGTCGAGGGATATATCAAAAAATTGCATAACAATTTTTATGAATTCTAAAACGTTTATTGTATCTGTTAATTTTTGTATCAAAACTTTAGGCGTCAATTAAAATTGAAACGATAAACTAACACATATTTGTGTGTGTATATATATATATTAAAAAATACAAAGGTTTGGGGAAGGTACATGGTTTTTACTTATTGTTTAGCTAAATTTCGATAATTAAAATAAAATAAAAAGAAAATAAATATAAATATTATTAATAAAAAAATATTTTTCTTAAAATAATCTATAAAAAGATGTAACTTCAACCGATTAGTTGAGTTGAGGAAAATAAATATTTCTCACAAGATATTTCAATAAAAGAAGGAGAGGGATCTCCAACATAAAAAATGGGTTCTTGTATAAGATCTGCATGTTGTTCAAAAAAGAATAAATTTTATCTTTCTTTCTCTCTCCCTAAGATCTCAAAATGAGATCTAACATTAAAGGAAAAAATTAGAGATATCTTTAATCTTATGCGGTACTATAAAGTCCACTAAAAAGTGATCTAAGATCCCAATTTAAAATTTACCACTAAAAATACTCTAATAACTACTAATGAATTTGGGCGGTGAGAGGATATTGCTTATTTTATTTTCTATGGTGAAAACTTAAAAGCGTGTTTACTTTACTCACGCAAGCAACATCATCCTTCTTTCTTTTCAATTTCGAGGGTCCATTATTGATACTACAAGTTTCTGGAGAGCGGTATCCCGGTAGTATCCTATGCAAAAATTTAATAATTTCTAAATGAATTTGCAAACAATCAAATGTCCTTTCATGGTTACTTGAGCAACTTTTCTTCTTTCACGTATTATTTCTAATGTTTGAACAAAGAAAAATATTATCAAATTCATTGTGGCAATGAAATCATCAGAAATTTTGGGTACACATACGAATCATCACCGGCCTAATCTGCCTTTTATTTTGATAGTGTTTGAACTTCACTTGAATTCCAGAAGGTGTGTGAAACACCACACGTACACATTTATGCTCACTAAACTAATTTTTTTATCAAATAAAGCAAAATGCACACAAAATGTACATATAAAAAAAGAGAGATTCAGATAAGATCGTCAATTTGTTTGACACAAATATCAATTTAGGTGATCGGACTATAGTCTTTTTTCAAGAATCCAGGAACCGCCAACAAGATAGTCGATCAGATATGAAATATATAAAATAAAATTAATAAATACTTCCACACAAATTGGCCTATGATGAGACTCTGGTATCTTCCGGACTTTGACTCTTTCGGTAGACTCTTGTGATCTTATCTGATCAATTCGCCCAAGACTTAAAGAGTCTTCATCGTGATCTTCAGAAGAATATAAAACATAAAATTAAACAATTTAAACCTTTTTCTTTTAATGTATAACTTGTGTACTTGAATTATTCACCTTACTTTCTAAGTATTATTTTGAAAATAAAAAATAAGTCAATTTTTAAATTAGTTCTGTAAACCCACAAAGTCGTATTAACTTCGATTTACAACTTTCAAAATTTTATTTATACTATTATAAAAATACATTATTTTTAATTTAATTTTTAGATATACAACTATATTAAATATTTAAAGAAAAACTTTTTTAGACACATCATTTTTCAGTGACGTATTTCCAATTTTATTAAATGTTCGCGTGATTCCTTCTCAGAGTTCTATTCATTTTTTCTTAAAATATTAGTTGATTTTTACACATTTTATTGAAGCTTTTGAGAAAATACAAAACAAAATGTTGAATAGCAGTGAGATTACGTATTATAAAGAGGAAAAACAAATCTTTCATTTGAAAATGTAGAATCAAATTTTATAATATAACAATTGACATATTAGTCAAGTAGACACATAAAAACATTTTGTATCATGTTAAGTTGAATTGTTAATTAATTGGCCTCGTGTCCCCTCAAGGCGAACTCATAGAATTAATAAATATAAAACAGCAGAGTGTTATAATGTTGTTGAGCTAACTCACAAAAAAATTGTCTTATTTTAACAAAAAAAATATAGATGCTAAGATTATTTTTCATCAGTAAAATTTTATTTAATAAAAATAATTTATTAATATTAATATCAAAGGTTTATATTGATAAAAACTAATTGTGAGTATAATAATTCAAATTATTTTTTTAAAATTTCTTTAATATTTTGACATGAATAGAATGCATTTATATTTTTTTTATATAATTGTATTCTAAATCATCGATATTGTTTTTTTTTGGTAATATTTGATATTGTTAATTTGTTATGTAAAATTGGTTTTTATGTTTTTCTCCAAGTAAAACATCTTTTAATTTAAAACATTTAAAAGTTGACTATAATCCGACGTTAATTCCAAATACAAATCTAAAACCTAAATTCTAACAAGTGATGACTAAAAAATCCAAACGAAAAAATTTATATAAATTACCCACTCAACGCAATAGTTTTTTTTATTGCATCATAAAGATTTATTATATTCTGTCTATTCTAATTTTAGAAATCACAAATTGTATAATGTATTGAAAGATACTAAATAGCTAAATTTTCTGTCAGTAATTTCACATGAGTGAGTTGGTATATCATGTATGAATGAGTGATTTCCACCAAATCCAATAACACATTCATAGCTTCTACTATCATAAACAAAGTATAATTCACAATTGCCAAGTTGCCATTAATCAATTCATTAAAATAGCTGAATATTAAGACACCTAAAGAGACATTTGTCGCGTAGACGAGTAAAACAATAGTTAAATCACAATCAATTAGGAAATGTGAACCAAAGATATAAGAATAATTTTCTTAAAAATATATGTTTTATTTTAATTCTTAAAGAATAGTGTTTAAGAACATCCTAAAAGCAAAATGACAGTTTAAGAGAGTGTTTGGGAGTGATACAGACATGATTATATGAGAAATCCACGTGGCTGATCTGTTGTTCCCTCCATAAATATTCGCATAAAGCCATCCAAATCCTTCCAATTAAAGTAGGAACCCACAACACAAACTTTCTTCCAAACGAACGTGTCACAGAATTCTCGCCTTCTCCGAATATGGCATCGCGCGTCAGCATTGGCAACCTTACCTCCTCCGCGCCGTATATTAATTCCCCTCATTTTCGCTCACCACTTAAGATTTCCAACAACCCCTCTTTGCAAAACGCTTCGCACAAGGTACTCATGCGCGATAAGACTGTACTGGTAACCGGCGGAGCCGGTTACATCGGCAGCCACACCGTTCTTCAGCTCTTGCTCGGAGGTTTCAGAGCCGTCGTCGTCGACAACCTCGACAATTCCTCCGAGGTTGCCATCCACAGAGTCAGGGAGCTCGCCGGCGAATTTGGGAACAACCTTTCCTTTCACAAGGTGCTCCTCCTTCTCCTTCTATTGCCTGTTCATTCAATTTCGTTTTTTCCGGTGCCTTTTTTCGTAAACATAGATTTTTTCGGGATTCATAATTTCGTCGATTTAGGTTTAGATTTGTGAAAATTTGGGATTACGATGGGTCAGTTTTGTGCTTATAGACAGCGACGGGTTAATTAAAATTTACATGTGTTTTGGCGTAATTGGATTTGGTGCTATGTCGGTTTCGAATTCAGCTGAAAAGTTCATGATGTTCTTTTTTGATGTGATGTAATTTTGGGGAACGGCTTGTTTATTTTGTTGTTAGGTCCAATCTGATGATATTGCTCTAGACTGTTCCAGTGGTTTCGGTGATATCTAATTTGTTTTGCGAAATTTGTGTCTAATTTTTGTTTTACAAATATTCTGGCAAGGGAAACCATAGATGGCAAGCACTTTAATTGCTTAATTTTACAGCTTGTTGTTTAATTATTTTATTGTGGTGATGAACGTCGCTTTTTGTTAATACTTTTGCCTCCGTAGGTGGACCTACGGGACAGAGCTGCACTAGACCAAATATTTGCTTCCACTCAGTAAGGATTATGACAGAAGCTTCTTTCTTTTTATCATTCTGATTTGAGTATGACAGAAGTTATTTCAATATTATTAAAAGAGATTTATATGTCGGTGAATATGTTCTCTTTGTACATCATTGACCTGCAGCTTTTTCTCACCTCCTTTTTCTTTTCTTGCAGATTCGATGCGGTCATACATTTTGCTGGACTGAAAGCAGTAGGAGAAAGTGTGCAAAAACCTTTACTATACTATAACAACAACTTGACTGGGACAATCACTCTGTTGGAAGTCATGGCTGCCCATGGATGCAAGAAGGTAAAATCCTCCTTGTTTCTCAGTCCTGCATGATAGACCTTAACTGTAATGAAAGAATATTTTTAATTCTCAAACTGTTATGGCAACCACCTGTAATGTCTTTTACTTTATTTTTAGAGTTCCTTCTTAATAATCAGATACAACATGTCTATATATCCAGTTAAATTGACTCAATAGTACTTACAGGGCGTATTATTTAAATTGATTCAAGGTAGTTCTCACCTCACTTGGGATGAGATGTCTGAGAAGGTTAGGAAGGTTTAGTAGTCTTGGGTGAATCAAAAGATTTTTGACTTTGTAGTCATATAATCCATGACAGCAACAACCATGAAGGAATATGTTTTACTCACATTGTCAAATATTCATGTGGCTCTAGTTGTAATTGCTTTTACTTTATTTCCAAGACAGGAAGGGGAGCCACCTTGTTCATCCTCGTCTTTAATGGGTTACTGTCATAGTCATTAGTTGTGTTGCTGGAAAAGTATTAAGCCTGTAGGATACCATTGTTTGTTTACACACCAACACACCTTGAAGTGTCTTGTGAGGTTGATTATTCCTTCTACCGCTTTGATGCTCCATTCTGCTCATCTCACTGATTTTGTATTTATTTGAATCATTTCAGCTCGTGTTTTCATCTTCAGCAACTGTATATGGTTGGCCAAAGGAGGTTCCATGCACAGAAGAGTTCCCTCTGTCAGCAATGAACCCATATGGACGAACTAAGGTATGACTAGGAGTGTTTGTTGGAAGGTGAAACTTGGTTTTGATTTGAATTCTGTGTGTTCACCATCTGATACGTTGTTTGTTTTTCAGCTTATCATCGAAGAAATTTGTCGTGATGTCCACTGTGCAGAGCCAGATTGTAAAATAATTTTGTTAAGATACTTCAACCCAGTTGGTGCACACCCCAGTGGTTATATTGGGGAGGATCCTCATGGAATTCCAAACAATCTCATGCCATTTGTTCAGCAAGTAGCAGTTGGCCGACGGCCTGCACTGACAGTTTTTGGAAATGATTATAATACAAGTGATGGCACTGGGGTATGCTCTAACTGACTTAAACTTATGCACTGAAATTTTTCCATTGAAAACAAAATTGCATGAAGTTTTATTCAATCTTATCCTGTCCACTGTTTCCTTGGATTTGGAATATTTTTGTTCTTTACCAGTTAAACTTCATATAGATGTACACATCTTGAGTTACTCTAATTACAGTTTGGTCATTTTATATGCTTGAAAATTTCTGCTCAAGCAAACTACTTTCCCTTATTGGATAGTCCCTGTTGGGTGCATTTCTTGAAGATCTACTTTTAATGTCTTCACCAAAAGGATCTTACTGGATGGTTCTCATCATTTTTGTCAGGTTCGGGATTACATTCATGTTGTTGATTTAGCAGATGGGCACATTGCTGCATTGCTTAAACTAGACGAACCTAATATAGGTATTATTCTAAAATTTTCTTTATCTTATATATTTAACTCTGTCAGCTCTGGTGATTTCTGAAACAGTGACAATGTGGTAAATTTGTATTGGTAAAATTATATTTTAATTTTCATGGTGTATTTACAGGTTGTGAGGTTTATAACCTGGGAACAGGAAAGGGAACATCAGTTTTGGAGATGGTTAGAGCTTTTGAAATGGCATCTGGAAAGGTAATAGAATAATGTATCTTTTTCTGGTCTTATATATGTCAATTGTCAACATAATCCTGGCTGTCAACTTTAATGCCATTTTTTAAAGCATTTTGATGTTCACATTCTGTTTTTCTCCTTTCTTGGGGGCGGGATGTTTTAATTTTTGCTGAGAATGTGGTCAATTTAGTGCTTCATTTGCATTCTAAATGAAGTTATGTGCTGTGTTCTCAGTAATCTAGTCATTTTATAGTTTGGTTTGGTGTTAGCCTGCTTGGGCCCTAAGATAAACTTAGGACTTGAAACTGCTATCTAAATTGGTTGCTCTAACTTTAGTTATGTTGCGGTTTTGGATATGATGCTTCTCGAATTTAAATTGGCTTGTTTCAGTTATCACTTTTGCTATGTATGGATTGCTATAGAAACATGAGAAGTCGGCAACAAAACAAATAATTTCCCTCTTATATTTCAAATTTAGTTTGTTTCTTTTCCTAAAACGTAGGACATCTTGAACCAAGTCATTTTTATTTGTATTTAGCTATTATTTAGTGCATGCATAATTAATTCTCCTGATTATTCATGTGTTTAGAAAATTCCCCTTGTGATGGCTGGCCGTAGACCTGGTGATGCTGAAATTGTTTATGCATCAACAAAGAAAGCGGAAAGAGAGCTTAAATGGAAGTAAGTGTTGATTGGCTCCTCCTCCTGAATATCCTAGATATAGATAATAAAAGCTTAATATTATGAAACCATTATTGTATAAGACTTGAAACAAACACACTTCATGTTCTTGATAAATTCTGGTTTTGTGGTGTGCTTTCATGCATTTTACTTTAATTTTTTTTTGTTCACTTCTTTTTTTCCAATTTTGTTTTTTTTTTTTTTCCTTCTAAAAAATTCATCTTACGTGGCAGGGCAAAATATGGCATTGATGAGATGTGCCGTGATCAATGGAATTGGGCTAGCAAAAACCCTTATGGCTATGGAGATCAGGACTCCACCGATTAACCACTTAGTGTTCTCTTTGGGTTCTTTTCTGAACTCACCCACACCGTAGTCCGTAGGTCTTGTGAATTTAGTTTTCCCAAAAGCTTTTCTTTCTTTAGTGATCTTAAGGTGACAAAGGACTCGTATTATTATGATTCATAGTTACATGGTAAATAAGTAGTTGTTTACTATACTGTAATTTAAAGGTTCTCTAGGTTCCTTCTTACAGATTATTGATTATTAGATTCGGATTCTCTCATGTTCCACATGAGCAGCATCCTGTTTTGTAAATCTAAATCACATGTTTGTTTAAAGTGTGACTAACAGGTATCCTTACCTCATTATTGAGATTAATTTATTTTGAATTTTACCTTTAGTAATAAATAGCATTTTTCATGAAAAATTGAATTAATTATCTCCCATTCGAATTTGCTCGACTGGTGGTCACAACTAATGCAATTTGTGTAGTAGTCGGTAGAATCCGACCACCCCATTTTTGACGATAATATACGTTAGAGATACTTCAGAATGAACGCAACAACCATTTCAACGGCTATACAACATGAGCTTAATCTGAAGTAACTTGATCTTGTTAAAACAACTTCTTGGTTTAAGTGTACTATCACACAAACATTATGTGGTGTTCAATGAGCATATATTCCGGAAACCTGTTATATGGGGCTATTTTATTCTGGTTAGTATTCTGCAAAGTTAGGTATTAACAATATTTTATTTGAAGTTGAAAACCAGGACAAATGGACTATGACTTGGGAGTTAGGAGCTTTGTCAGTAAAGGTAAAATCAGTTCGATATTTAGAAAATAAAATAGTGGATTATAACAAAGTTGTAGTTTATTATATTGATCGTGTATTTATAATTAAATAACACTTACATATTTATTATTAGTATGGTATTTTATTATCTAAAATTGTGTGTTGTTAAAGTATTTTAAGGTGTGATTCTATTTTTGGATGATTTAGAATTAGAAGTAATTCTTCAAAACTTTCAAGGTTTAGGCGATGTGGAAAAGTCAATTTCACCTTATAATCTTTTTATTTAATGAGTTAGGATGCATAAATAGTATTAAAGTCATACTGTTCTCTTTTTTCATTTTAACTAAAATAAAAACATTTATTATCTATCTAAATCTAGAGGTTGTTTGTTGTAATTTTTTCATGAAAAAGTTTTTTTCTTCTTCTAAAAAAGTGTAAAATTAATGCAACTTCAATGAAGTTGCAATGGAGACCACATTTCTTCAACTCCAACGGTACACTTACCGGTAAGGCGGTGGAGCAATACGCATGCAGAATCAAATGAGCCCCACCACATAACAACATAACAGCACAATTTAAAGTGGGAATTCGAATTTGGCAATCATCGCATGAGCATTTGAATTTGAAAACGAGAAGGAACTAATGACCAAAATAATAAACATCAACCAAATGAAATATTTCTTTTAACATCAAATGAAATAGTAATTTTTAGTTGCTAAGATAAAAATTCGTCACACTTGTATCATAATTTGCTGATATTATTATTTTTTTTACAGAAATTTGCTGATAATTAATTAACTCATAAGATGTTATATTCAAGTTCAACATAACTGTTAACAAAATACAAACAATTAAACCAAGCTTGGTAGCGTAAATTTAATAGACGAGGTCTACTAAATAATAAACACTGACCAAAAATCCAAATTCCGAAGATATATTTTTTATTTTATTAATTAGCGTTCCCTGACAATTCACCTAAGAATGTTGTAAGTTGTAAGTTGTAACGGTCAATAGACGTCATAATGCAAAACCTTGTCCACTCGCGAGTTGAAGACTTGAGTCAAGCTATATACTGAGTAGCTCGTCCTTACAACACAAATTCATTCCGCGAACTAAACAGTCTCTACTAAAGTTGAAAGAAAAACAGAACCACACAAAAAACAATTCACAATTAAATCTGTGAATGGAGAACCTAATTTCTTTGGTGAACAAAATCCAGAGGGCTTGCACCGCTTTGGGTGACCACGGCGAAGCAAGTGCCTTACCAACTCTCTGGGACTCTCTCCCCGCTATCGCCGTCGTCGGTGGCCAGGTTTCCAAACTTTCACTTCAATTCTCACCGTTTTTTTCTATTTCTCAGCTAACGGCTTTTGTCCTGAGAACTTTTTTCACTTCCTTATTTTTTCAGAGCTCTGGCAAGTCCTCGGTGTTGGAAAGTGTTGTTGGCAAGGATTTCTTACCTCGTGGATCAGGTAATTATGCTACTAACAACTACACTCGCCCTATTAAACTCTAATTAGTTGCATTACTCATGTGATGTGGTCCATGCAACACACTTGCAGGGATTGTTACTCGGAGACCCCTTGTTTTGCAGCTTCACAAGGTTGATGAGGGTGGCAGAGAGTATGCTGAATTTCTACACCTCCCCAGGAAAAGGTTCACCGATTTTGGTACTTAAACAAGCACTAACTTTTATTTATTTGTCATTGCTGATTATTACTTGTTACTTTTGGTGTCCCCCCCCCCCCCCCCCCCCCCCCCCGGTTTTTTTCTTTTCTGAATGATTGTTTCATTTACAATGTGAAACTTTTTTATATTTATGTTAATAATGAAATTGTGCAGCTGCTGTGAGAAAAGAGATTCAAGATGAAACCGATAGAGAGACTGGACGAACAAGACAAATTTCAAGTGTTCCAATTCATCTTAGCATATATTCTCCCAATGGTATGTTACATAAATATGTCATCTAGAAAGAATGCTATGTAAAGTTGTGGCATGGATTATCTGTTAATTTTCATCTTACTATGACTACTTGAACATTTGCAGTTGTTAACTTGACACTCATTGATCTCCCTGGCCTTACAAAGGTAGCTGTAGGTAAGCAACGAATTGGATGTGTCTTTTTGGTCCTTGGTTTTGTAACAACGCTATCGGATTGGTTAGACTTTCATTATGGAGATTGGAGAGTGACATTCTAACAGATAGTTTTTTCAAAATACAGAGGGTCAACCAGATAGTATTGTCCAAGATATTGAGAATATGGTTCGCTCCTACATTGAGAAGGTAATAGGAAACTCATGGAACAAAATTTGCAGAACACCATATTACATTTGCCTCCCTGCTACAACCTGCCTAATATGGCTTTTTCTAAATACAATTTACACTCCTAGAAAATTTATCTTGCTAAGTTGGATGATTGTGCAAAAACCTAGCCATATTTAATTTTCTTGAACTTCATTGGTTTCTCAAAACCTAAGGGACATGCTTAAATTGATTTCAACGTTTGGTAAAATATTATGTGGTTTACTCAATTTGATGTTAATCTGCAGCCAAACTGTATAATTTTGGCTATTACGCCTGCCAATCAAGATCTTGCAACATCTGATGCAATTAAAATATCCCGTGAAGTGGATCCCACTGGTAATTTCATATTCTATTTTCTGTAATCTTGATTACTGGTTGTTCTGCAATTTTAATAGTTCATTTGGGTTCCCAAGAATCAATGAGTTAGAAAATGTACATTTGACCAAGATTCAAATGGATGAGCAATTCAATTGATTTGAACAGCTTGAAGCATATAGTCTATCAATGTTCTAATTCTATCATTATTGATTTTAATTTTCAGGGGAAAGAACATTTGGAGTCTTGACAAAGATTGATCTTATGGACAAGGGTACTGATGCTGTTGAAGTAAGTTGATCATTTTGTAGTAATACAAAGACAATGTATCATATTAAATTATTGATAAGGAAGGTGGATAAAGTTTATACTGCCAAAGATTTCTTGTGTTTTTAAACATTCTTTCTGCTGGAGTTAAATCTTACCATTACCTCATTTCTAATTTGACAGAGACATGAAGAACAGGCACATTGTTTTTTTCACAAGTGCAAAACTAGCTACTTGATTCAGTACTAATCCCTATTACATATATAATTTCTTCAGATGTTGGAGGGGAGAGCTTATAGATTAAAGTATCCGTGGATCGGTGTTGTCAATAGATCACAAGCAGATATTAACAAGAATGTTGACATGATTGCTGCTAGGCGTAGAGAACGTGAATATTTTTCTAATACCCCTGAATATAAGCACCTTGCTCACAGAATGGGTTCTGAGCATCTAGCAAAGATGCTTTCGAAGGTACAAAAATAACAATTTATCCTTATAGATCATTAATTGAATGAAATTATATTATTAACATTTGATTTTACCTGTTTCTAAGACTAAATCTTGTTTCTAAGACTAAATCATAATTCTTTATATCTCAGCATTTGGAGGCAGTAATCAAGTCCAAAATTCCTGGTATTCAATCTCTTATTAGTAAAACAATTGCTGAACTTGAAGTTGAACTGAGTCGTCTGGGAAAGCCTATTGCAGCTGATGATGGGGTAATTTTGCTCTTCATAGCTCAACCGATTTGAATTCTAAATTTCCAAAAACTCTTGATTATCTATATGGTCCACTGTTGAAAAAGGCCCTGTATTTCCATCCTTCGTCCTTGTGTCTTTGATGAATGAAGTCCATTCCAAATTTCTAACTATTCATCCATTGATTCTGATGAACTGAATTAAGCTACGGTTATTGAAAGATAGTGGTATCTATAGCACTCCAATTTCAGGGATCTTAATATAGCATTCTATATTTGAATTTTCATATGATTGATTGCAAACACATGCAGGGAAAGCTGTATGCAATCATGGAAATATGCCGTTCATTTGATCGTATATTCAAAGAACATCTTGATGGCGTGTATGTATTACCTTTTTGTGCATTTATTTTAAAATAATTCAGCGCCCTTATCGTTCTTGTTTCTTAATTATCCATGTGCTTCATTCATTTGCTAAAACTAACTACAATAATTTGCTAATCCCCTATAGGCGACCTGGAGGTGATAAAATTTATCATGTCTTTGACAATCAGCTGCCTGCTGCTTTAAAAAGGCTGCAGTTTGATAAGCAGCTTTCGATGGAAAATATAAGGAAACTTATCACGGAAGCTGATGGGTATCAACCTCATCTAATAGCTCCTGAACTAGGATATCGTCGCCTCATTGAATCTTCTCTAACTACTGTCAGGGGTCCCGCTGAGGCAGCTGTTGATGTGGTATGTGTAAATTGGAGATCAGTGAATGAAAATTATTGTTAATAAGCACATTTTTTAATGGCCCTGATGTAATTAGTCATTTTCCTTTTGCAATTGGCACACTAAAATTTTAAGTACTATTTAATTATTGTTATTTAACATTCACAATTATGTGTATGGTGTACCTCTTTCAGTTCTGATCTCCAGTCAGAAATATTTTTGAAACTTGTATATTGGATCATCATTCACTGTAAAGAAATGGTTTCCATATAATAATAATAAATACAAATTGGAAATTTGCCATTGATCATCACTCATCTCTGTGTAATAGAAATTTATTTGTTCCCAAAAGCATTTTTTGAGATCATGTGTGATAGAAATTAAATGTGGAAAATTGTTCAAGTTGATAAGTTGGCCTCCTTAATGATTAAAAAACCTTAGCCTCAATATTCCCAGAAGCAGCCTTTACAGTAAAAATTTACAAATTTTCAAATTTGGCATTTTTATTTATCATTATTTTTTTGTTGTAGTTTAATTATTTACTTATGTAACTTTTCATCTTTGCTGATCTCTTTTTTTTTTTATTTATTAATGTCATTTTGAATTGTGTTACAAGGTTCATTCCCTATTGAAGGACCTAGTGCACAAAGCTATTAGCGAGACTCTGGTATGTTCCTCTCCGTACTGAAATTTGGTGTTTCTGTTGTACTGCTATGTTTCAAGTTTAATAGGTTTGGTCCTCCTTGCTGCCAGCATCTTTGATTTTGATGTTAAAAAATATTTAGTTTTGTTTGCTCAAGGAATAAAATATGCATGGTTGTGTGCCTAGATGTTGTCTGGTACATTAAAAAAATCTGTAACCTCTGTATCTGTGAACTTTGTAAAGCCGCTAAAATTAGAGAGATGTCAAAGGTTTAATTCTTTGATAAAAGACTAATTATTAGCTCCACCTGTCATGCAATATATGAAAACACTTCTAAATACATTGCCATAATTTTTTTAAAGAATAAAAACCAATTTGATGTATAGTCCGAGTTTTCCTGGGACAAAGAACATGCTTTCTTTTGTTAGAAAGATTTTATATGGGTCTTGTGACTGCCAAGGTCCCTATACTATGTCTCATCTTTGTCTCTATACCTACAAATTCTACATTTTAGTTCCTATATTCTTGGTGGTGTAAAACTCCTACAAAATGGAGGTATAAGGATAAAAATTAAAAAAATGCTGGTGTAGAGACTAAAAAAATGATTTATTCAACTTTTCTTATTAAACTATGACAATTTGGAATTTATTGGATTATAGTTTTTACACACTTGGAGCAGTAATCTCGCTCTTCTCTCCTTTTTAATCCTAAGTTGTTTGGCATTATCATCCTACTTCCATAGCTGATACACATATTTTGTTGGTCTGGTTAACTTGCAGGATTTGAAGCAATATCCTGGTCTGCGTGTTGAGGTGGGGAATGCTGCCATTGATTCGCTAGAAAAAATGAGGGAGGAAAGCAAAAGAGCAACACTACAACTAGTTGATATGGAGTGTGGCTATTTGACGGTTGATTACTTTCGGAAGCTTCCTCAAGATGTTGATAAGGGTGGCAATCCTACGCATTCAATTTTTGATAGATATAATGATTCATATCTTAGGAGAATTGGTAAGGGTGACAAAATTCATTTTCTTACTTGGATTCAGATATCATGCTCTCTCTTATAGTTTAACCTAAGTCTGTAATAACTCCTAACAGTAGTGGTATGTATAAACAGGAACCAATGTTCTGTCTTATATCATGCTCTCTCTTATAGTTTAACCTAAGTCTGTAATAACTCCTAACAGTAGTGGTATGTATAAACAGGAACCAATGTTCTGTCTTATGTCAATATGGTCTGTGCAAGTCTGCGGCATTCAATTCCCAAGTCAATTGTCTATTGTCAAGTGAGGGAAGCGAAACGAGGCCTACTTGATCACTTTTTCACTGAGCTAGGCAAAATTGAGGTGAGAAATAACCTGTGTTTGTTGCCTAGTTTTATAATGTATGCTTCTGGTTATTCATTTATTATTATTAACATTTATTTTTATCTTGGCTGTTTTTCATTTAGTTTATGTATTTTCCTAATAAATTAAACACTGATATAGTCTGCATAAATCGTCTCTGCAGCCCAAGCGTCTGTCCTCGTTGCTGAATGAGGATCCTGCAATCATGGAAAGGCGAAGTGCCCTCTCAAAGAGGCTCGAGTTATATCGGAGTGCACAAGCTGAGATCGATGCAGTTGCATGGTCTAAGTAGATATAGATTTGTATCCTACATTGCGTTATTATTGTTAATATTGATCGAGAATCTCTCTCTCTCTCTCTCTCCCATTTTTGTTGGGCTTTTGCATTGTAAAACGCATATTGTCATAGTCATCTTTACTAGTGTTGAAGGAAAAAAGAGAGAGGGTTTTTGGTGAGATAATTTGAGTGTCTTCATGCCCTTTGTAGATATTTCATTCTTGTAATTCTGTCCCAACTTTTCACTTGTTTCAAAAAATATTTCTCTCGAAATAGCAACATAGAACAATTTAATTTATGCATTGTGAAAATATTGAAAGATAATAATAGTTTTCTATGTAAGTTAAGATTGTTATGGGTTGGTTAGTTGTAGCTTTATTTTGAATATGGGTTGTTATATTCGGTTGGTTAGTTGTAACTTTATTTCAAATTTATAGAGGTTGTTATTTTGTGTTAGTTATTTGTAGCTTTTATTTGGAATTTAGAGTTAAGTTATTTATATTGTATTTTCAAATTGTATATTTTTTGAATCATTATACATCAACATGTTGATGTAACAGTTTATTACCACTTGCTTATTTAATGACACAACTTTGATCAATGCAAACAAAAAAAGTGCAAATAAAAGAAATTGTCGAAAAAAATACTATTTCTAATAATTGAAGATTAATCCAGTAAAAGAATTTCCTTTCAGACTTATTTACTTTTATTTATTATTAATATAAAGATAAAAGACCAGCTTAAATGTACTTCAAGACTTACTTTTATTAATATAGCAAAAAATTTCCGCTCAAATGTATTAGATTTCTTCCAAGACTTATTTTTTTTCAAATACTTATCATAATTATTTAATAATAATTAATTTGTAATTTTAAAAAATAAAAAATCATCTAAAAATAAATTATCTATAATTTTAACGCGTATAAGAATTTCCTTCAGGCTTCATGACTTCCTTACTTTGATTTAATATAATAAAGATAAAAATACATTAAAAAGAAGGTCGCTAAAAAAAGAAGAGAAGGGTAGCTGTACTTGTTTAGTGTTGTTTGGTTTATTGTATATGCTTTCGCATCAGAAAGCATCCTCAGTGATCGAAACAGTGACGTTTTTTTTCCAACTTCCACCAAATAGCAATCATCCACTTCGACTTTAAGGTCAGGGGCCCCTTTCAATCGCATTTCCATTCTTATTTAATCTCTTTTTTGGGATCTATTCTCTGATTTTCACATCTTCAAGGTTCACACATTTTTTCTCTCGTTTTTATTCCTACATTCTGTTTTTTTTCATTCAATTTTTATTTGTTTTGCCCTTTTGCATATGCAAGGTGAATCTCTATTTCGTGAATATCATTTTAATCTAATTTTGGAAAATTGAATGCTGAATGTGCATCGCTATAAGTTTCCAAGACAAGATGGGTTTTTTTTTTGCGCTGAATTCTAATTGAGAAGGAGTAGATGTTTTGCTTCACAAGAGTGTGGTTTGAGTGCCAAAACCCTTCTCTGTATTCTGGATATTTATTATGGTCAGATCTCAGCTTTTGCTTGTATCTTCATTTCTTTTGCAGCTTATGTATGTAGTACATGCCATAGATTGCGTTGTGAATTATGAATGGCAGTGGTTTTTCAGTTGTTGACTTGTGTTATTTGTTGATAATTGAAAGTTTGAAACCATCAGAACGTTTGGGAGATAACCGGAGATTTCGTTGACTACTGATCCAACTTCTTTCCCTTTTTGACCTCTGGCAATTTGTGAAGATACTAAGAAGGAAGGAAGGCGGGGAAGTGTGAAGTGTAATGGCCTCTGAGAGGGAATGTTTTGACCTCTCTGGACCCTTACATTTAACTTATGTTGACTGGTAAGATCTATCAAACAAATCTTCCTCTTTTTTCATTTTGTACTGACATAAATATCATTTCTTCACTGTGTGTTGTGTATTTGTAGCAATTCTTCATTATGTCTAATGTGCCTTGATATTCAGTGCAGTATTGTTCATAATAGCATGTTTACATGAAGATATCAGCAAATATAACGTCTTCTGAGAACTATTTATCTTCTCTGGAGAATTTATACAGCACTCAGTTTATCAAAGACCTAATATAGTTAGATTATTATTCTTTTTGGCCATAAAGCTTCAATATTGCAATATTAGTTGACTTGATTAAGAAGATTTCAAATCCTAAAAGTTACATCTGTGTTTTTTTTATTTTGGCTGTTGGGATATAGTTGATACAAGATTCCATTGTATCCAGGGATAATGCATATCATCGAAAGTCAGTTGCTGCTAGTTTGGTCCAAGGTGTTTATGTTCTAGAGAAGGACAGGCAAGAACGGCGTGAAGGTCCTGATGCTCTTGCACTGCCTTGGTGGGCATTCTTCCACTTTAAGTTGTTTCGTTCGCTTGTCGATGATGTTGATTCTTCCATCTTTGGTGCTATTTATGAGTTCAAGCCTCCATCATCTATGTGCAATGACACCTTAAATAGAAGTCCACGTTATGTAATTGCCTTCCGAGGGACTATAACCAAGGCAGACTCAGTTTTCCGTGACATTGAGTTGGATGTCCACTTTGTGCGAAATGGGCTTCCTCAAACTTCACGTGCTGAGATAGCCATCGAAGCTGTTCGAAACATGGTGGCTACTGTGGGTGCTTCCAATATCTGGTTAGCCGGCCACTCACTAGGATCAGCAATGGCAATGCTAACCGGGAAAACCATGGCCAAGACTGGTATATTTATTGAGTCTTTTCTCTTCAACCCTCCATATGTATCTGCTCCAATTGAGAGAATTAAGGACAAAAAATTGAAACATGGGCTTAGATTTGCTGGCAGTGTAGTAACAGCTGGACTTGCCATTGCCATGAAGGCTAAGCAGAAGAAGAGTTTGTCCTTTGATCCATTTGCTGCTTTGTCTGCCTGGGTTCCATCCTTATTTGTGAATCCATCTGACCATATCTGCTCTGAGTATGTTGGATACTTTGAGCACAGAAGAAAAATGGAGGAGATTGGTGCAGGAAACATTGAAAAGTTAGCCACTCAAACTTCCCTTAATTGTCTACTGATGGGTGTGTTGGGGAAGGAATCTGATGAACCCCTGCACCTCATTCCTTCAGCTTCTCTGACAGTTAATCATACTCCTTCAAAGGATTTCAAAGAAGCTCATGGGATTCACCAATGGTGGAAACCTGACTTACGCCTAGAATCCAAGCTCTACCAATACTAATAATTCTTGTAGTTGTTGTAGTGTGTTTGGAATACTAGCACAATAAGGTTGGATGGATTATTTTTTCCCCATTGAAAGCAAAACAACTCATTGTTCCTTTCAGATTTTCATGTATTTTGTGTGATTTTTGGGTACTCAACCGTCAATCCAATCACACTGATATTATGTTGGTGGATGTATAATTGTATATTGACTTGAATTATGCTGTCTCTGGTTTTCCATGTGAAGTTAATTTTGTAAATAAAGAGTGCATCTTATAAATGCTGTTGGCACTTTTATATCGATGGAAATAATAGATTTTTTTTGGTACATGAGGAAAGAAGAGATCAATCAACTCTAGGAATGCAAATAAAGAGTGCCCAATCCCTCATTAACAGAAACTAATGCAGACCATCAGGAGGAACAATCCAATGTTCCAAAAGGAACTTTGCTTACCTACACCGAGCTTAGCAGGAAAATTAACTGAATCATTTGCTTCCCGATGAACCATAGTAACAGTAACTTTGTGAAACACCTCACAAGGTTCAAAACCTCAGTGATGTCAAGAACATAATCATGAAACTAAACGCTAGATCTTTTCTCCCGTAACAACATCACTTCGAGAGCATCTTATTCACATATAATAACTCAAGCCCAACGCCGAAGCTGGATTGAGACCATTCTCAACAGCTATCAGTTCTGAACTTTGATGATCACGTTAAATGAAAGAACTTTGTTCATAAGTTGATTCTTAAAGGAGTAAACTGGGTTCATTTTACTTTCTTATTTTTTTTTATTTTTTTTATTTTTTTCCCTGTGAGTGTTTATAAAAAAGTTTATACAAAGAGATTTCAGTTGCTAACAATTAACATTATTCTCATGAAGTTCAGTATTCCATTTGTTTACCTGCCATATCATACTTTGCAACCTTGTCGTCCTTAATAAAATATACTGCTTTACTGTTAACGATAATTATAAATATTTAATCACAAGATTTATGTCTCTACTACATTAATGCAGTAATAATTTAAATCTTTTATAATTTCTTACATTCATTTTCTTGAGAAGATTATTTTATGGACACTGCCTATTTTTTTTATGAGAGCAATTTTTTTTAATATATTCAAATCAAAAAATTATTTTGTGGGGAAAATTACCCCTATTGCTCTGTGTACAAGTGTACATGTCTCTACCACCAAACACATAAATCAACCACTAAAGAATTGTTCCAATTTAATGATCTCGTATTTAACATTGAATATATAACTGTTAAATATTCAAATGTATATCTTTATTGTTCATAACACATTCTTACTTAATTCAAACAAAATTATCTTACATGAAAGATATATGTGATCTTAAACTTGTGTTATTCTAATTATATTTTAAAAAGATTTTTAGGGAAATATTTTAAAAGTTTTATCATTTACAATAAAGAGATTTAATTATAATACATTTATAAAATAGAATGAGATTTCTATAATGTGTAAAAAATTAAATGGAACTTTGTCTAGATTTTACAAATGGAAAAGGATTTGTATAAGAAATACAAAATAAAAAGATAAACTAATTTATTAAAAAAAAAGCTTAGTATCGAACGTGCATCCGTTTTGGCTTAAGCTCACAGAAGGCAAAAACCATCCTCCTTTTCCTTTTAAACCCATAGTTCCTATTGACTTTCTTAGTTGGCTTGTAAATTTTTAGTAATTTCATTATTTAAATATCAAATAATTGACACCATAATATATATACAGTTATCTCTTTCCGCATACACACATTTAAAAATACTGCGAAAATTAAAGGACACAACAAAAGTGATCCCTTATACTATTTTCATAATTTTGAAACACAATTTATTATGACATTTAGATAGATAGTTCCTGCTACAATATATTTGGATTTTGGATGCTGAATTTAGCTCCTAACGCAAATTTGGTAACCCTTGATGAAAATAAATTAGGATTTTACGTTGACACGTACTGTTACATTTTACAGTTACAAAATGAAAAGGCTTTGAAAGAAAGAAAGAATGACTGCTAAATTAGCACCGAAAACCTAACACCATTCCATCGGTGATGGCGATGGCGACCCTGCATTGAGCTTTGGCCTCCACGTGATGACTGAAAAGGTGCAACACTCTCACGCGCCCCGCCATCTCTATCCTCGACTCGATCTCCATCGTGGGCCCCACACTACTAGGCCCATCCACGGAGGTGGGCCCCAGGCCCAAGGGGAAGGACTGTACGGTGAAGGTGGCGGCCATGTGCTGAGTCCTGCCGGCGGCGATCTTGCCGGCGGGAACGAACATGAAGCCGACCTGTCTGCCGTAGTAGAGAAGCTGGAGCGAGCTGTCGTAGTGGGAGAAGGTGCCTCGGTTAGGGTTCCTAACGGAGGCGTACTGGGAGAAGGTGAAGTTGACGGTGCCGTTAATGGCGGAGAAGGAAGGGATCTGGATGGCGCTCACGGCCATTTCGGGGTCCTGCGGCTTGAACACAATGAAGTAAACGATGAAGACCACAATGAGAAGGAAGATCAAGAAAACGGTGGCCACGAAACACGAAGCTAAGTTAGTGCGACTCTCGTGCTTCGCCATGGGTCGCTCGGTGTTGGAGTGTGATGTGATGATGTGAGGATGGGTGGATGGATGTGCCAAAGTGAAACAAAACAAAGCAAAACCCACGGCCACGGGCACATGGAGTGTGTGCAGAATTTTGCAGTATGTGAAGAGAAGGGTAGGACCATAGGTAAAACTTTTATTATTATTATTTTTTTTTTTTTTTTACCTTCAATCCAATTCTGTTTACCTGTAATTTTTTGTCTTGGAGTGGACAGTGGATCCTTCATTTTCTTAACAAAATTGAAAATAAAGGAGTGAGGTTAGTGATGGTTACAAAAATTTACATTAATCTCTAAAAATCACTATAGTTTATAAGCTAGAGTGAGAAATTTTCAATTTTACGGACCTTGGGTTCAATCCTTATAATTTATGGGTTTGGGTCCATCCTATCACTTGTGTTTTTTTAGAGTCTCTGTTGTAATAATTGTTTTCTTTTTTGGCGCGAGGCGAGGTTGATTGAGGTAAAAAAAACTCTCGCCCTCTTGTGAGGATGAATGTGAATGATTATTATTGTTTATTACTTGATTCCAATCTAGTTTGTTTGATCGGCCCATTTGACTTATATATGGACTGGCCAACTTAGATCTTAGGGTGATTGATATATTTGATTTTGGGATTTTATTACAAGTGGTCCCATAATTATGTGTTCATTGCATGATCTTAGGCCATTTCCAAGGGGAGGTTCTTATCGGATTCCTTCTTGAAGATATAGTTTCTTGAAGAGGAAAAACAACGGGAAGAAGAATAATCAAACACATCTCATCTCAGAATAGAATAAAAATTTAAGAACCAACAACAATACTTAAGGTTAACATTAATCTGGATTCACAACAACAGAAGACAATCCCGTCTCAGATCTTGAATACAAACCAACAAAACAGAATCATCTCTGATTTAGAATACAAACCAACAAAATAGAACCATCTCAAATTACAAACTAGATTCACCAGATCAAGGGGCGACGATGGTGGATGCACGAGAGAGGATCGTGACATTGGTTGGGGGAGGAAGGGGCCGCAATTGTGGCCCGAGGGGCTACGGCTGTTGCGCGAGGGAAGGGCCGTGGTGGTGGTGCATGGAGCGATGGTCTGCGGTTTGTCCGTGATGAAGAAAAGAAGAGAAAGAGAATGAGGGAACTCGGAAGTGGGGAAGATAGAGTAGAGAAAAGAGAAGTAAGAGGGGTTGTGGTGTGTGGTGTATGGTGGTTCTGTCGTGTTGTAGGGAAGAGGGGTTCTGGTGTGGGGAGGAGGACTCTAAAAGTGTGTGGGGAAAGTGGAGAAGATTGTAGTGTATGGGGAAGGCTGAAAAAAAAAATTACAATTGGAAATAATAAAAAAGTAAATTAATTATTTTAATTGATATTTAATATTTTATTCAATTATTCATATTTATTATTTTCATACATAAAAACTCTAAAAATGAATTAATTATTTTATTTGAACAATAATTAAGTTATAAAAAAAATATAAATATGTGAAATATGTGGATTTTTTAAAATTTCGTGTGATTTTTTAATATTGTAGTAAAATTGTGTATGTGTTTTTTAAAGTTTCGTGCGATTTCTTAATATTTGAGTAAAATTGTGTATGTGTATTTTTTAGGAGTGACATGAATATATGAATATCACAAAAAGATAATTAAAAAATCTATATAAAAAATTTGCATTAAAGATGTCCTTAGTGGTTGAGGAAGGTTATTTTGTATTTACTTTTTTTTTTTTATCTTAATGATCTATTAGTAGTATTTTGGGTAAATATTTACTTGGTATTTTAACGGTTTGCCATCGGCCACTACATAAAGTTTCCTTGTGTTTAACAAAAAAAAATAAAATCCTTGTTGTGCCTTCCGCCCTATGCAACACTGGTGGTCTGATTTTGGTTCTCAATGCAGGGTAGTGTATGTGTAGGTTCTCTGCACCAACTTTGGCGTATTGGTGCAGAGAATAATCTGAATTTAAAGAAGTCTCCTTGATTTCAAATTTTGAGTCGTAATTTTTTATTTGTTTATCTAATTTAGAAAATATAAGTGGCAACAACAGATAAACAATAAGAATTAGTAAGGATGCTTGGATCGCTAGTAAAAATGCCTAAATAGCAGGCATCAATAATATATTTTTAGGAGTAAAATGCCCTTCTTGTGAAGCTTCTAAACATATTACAACTATATACACAAGGCATTCATCCCGCTCCTGTGTTAACCACCCTCACACAAACCTATAAAATACATAAAGTCTTAGTAGAATACATCTTATTCAGACCCTTTTAACTTCTGTTCAACATGGCAATACAATTCTGAAGAACAGTTCACGGAAGTGTATGAATGAGAGATGAGCAGGAGCTTCAAGCCCTATATGTCCAGAACGCGCCTAGCCACCCCATTTTAAACAATCTGCAGTCCATCCAAATATGGACTATAGTATTCACTCAATACATCCAAATATATATTATTGTTATTATATAATTATGAATCAGAGAGAGTCTATTTTGAAAGCTTATCAAGGCGGGAATCCATGATCTGGGAGACAGATTCAAGAAACACAGATTCCTCCATGCCAGGTAGCAATGATTCTTGGGCTTCACAAATAATCTCCTCGACTACAGATTCTTTGTTCAAATTTTCCCTACACATAATGCTTCCAATGTCATAAGGAGTGAGACCTCTCTCAACCCCTTTCTTCAATAACATCGTGGAGATTCGGAGTGTTCGTGCACACTCAACCGGGACATCCCACCCGTAATATTTCAGAAGCTCTATGTCTTTCTCGGCATCCAGAGATTTGATATAATCAACCGTATCAGGGGAGTAAGGTTGACGTGCTTGGGGCCAGTAAAGCCAATCAAATGTACAATCCTCAAACTGCAGAGAGAATATTGTGTCAACATCTTGTATCAATGCAATACCCAACAACATATGTTGATACTCCTTGACCATTTTTTCTACTGGCTAATCAGATATGTAAATAAATAATCTCTTTGGATAATGATTTATAAGAATCTTGAAATTATATAAAACAAATACTTGACATAAGGAGACATAAGGTTGACCCAGCCTGTAGTTAGGGAAGAATGAAGGGCCCCTCCCTGATTGATATTTTTAACAAAAACTAACAAACTAATGTTTGTCAATAAAAAAAAATTACTTGACACAGTTTTCTTATTACAAACATAATAATCTCACATGGTAATGCAGGAGAAATGAAATTGAGAGGAAAAGAAAAGAAAGAACGCGGAATGCTTACTTTCTCTGGAAGACAGTAGCCATGATCAATGGGAATGAGCAAAGTGTGACCACCTGCCTCTTTTCTGAACAATATATTTCCAGCATGCCTATCTGCATTAGCCATTCTTAGATCAAGCACGGTGATCTTATGCACCTCCTCCGCAGAAAAAGCCCCTGGTCCAAGGTCCTCACAGTTACCATCATTGCTCATAAACATCTGCAGGGACCCCACCTTGGAATGCTTTGAGGAGTAATGAAACCCATCTGGGTGGTTAAATGCTTGGTGTAAGCACTGGACCATAACAGTGGGGGGAACCCCAGCAAAGCCTAGTGCTTCACCTGTCACCAACCGTGGCCCAGCTTTTGGATGATCTAATATATATGCTGCAACTTCTCTCATAGCTCCTTCTCCAACCTTTGTCCCTATTTTCAAACCTTCGCCATTAGAGGAAACCGGTAGGCCTTTCGGGTTATTAACTGCATTTGGCTCCTCATCCATGGGCTTGAAAACTGAAACATATTCCATACCTGCTGAATCTTGCATGAAGTAAGTCCCACCTGTGCCCTCGGAGGATCTGATAGGGTTATTCCCTTTCTTCAAACCATCGAATGTGGAGCCAATCAAGTCCCAGAGACAAGGAAAAAAACTGACCTTAGGATTTACAAAAACTGGTTCCAACCAGAAATCTAAACCAGGAGGTGGTATCTTTGGTGTAACCTGATTCGCTTTCTCTCCCACAGCAGAGCCATCAGCAACGACCGAAAGCTCCAAATCCTTGTGAACTGGTTTGGCATTAACCTTTGCTGAATTTTGAACCACCAAATGAATGACACCATCAGCATCATCAGTGTTGCATATATCACTGAAGAGCCTCTGGTCATGGAGCTCTTCCCCACCACAGAAAAGCTCTTGACCACCCTCAAGATCAATGAAACCTTTTCCCTTCTTCTTCTTGATGCGTTGCTTAAGATACCCCACATTTCTATGTCGATCAATATGAAACTCAAACTCCTTCCCACAGGTAGTCCTCACAACAATGAAGATCATGTCAGAGAGACGGAGAACCAAGTGAACAACATTGCCAGCAGTGACACCGTAGTCCTTGATGAGTGCATCCTTGCGGGCAAGCTCTCTGCCACCATAGACCAGTTTGTGCTTCTTCCCTGCGATTCCTTTGCATGCTTGAATCCTCATTTTCACCGAAGCTATGGAGTCAGACTCCAATACACGCATTGGTCTCACAGCACCGTCAACGGTTAGATATATCCGGATAGATTCGCCAGAGCAACGCCCTTGCCAATGCACCGATTCTTTCAAAATCGGTCTCACAGAAACCTCAGAAACCGACATCTTTCAAGGTTGAACAATTTTTCTTTTTTTCTTTTTTCTAAACTCAAGTCCTTCTAACTTGAGTTGTTATAATTAACGGAAGGAACCCACATACAACGAAGAAGAAGAAGGTCTTTCAATCAAAGTGATTGAAAGACCACAATAAAAAAAGAGGAGAAAAAAAACCAATTTTTATGGAAAAATTGTCATGCCCAGGAAGGAAACTCTGGTGCTGTATGCCGTATAAAATGAAAGGAAAAAAGGAATGAACGAATCTCTCGTAAGAAGCTTGAATTATGAATGGTAACAATCGAGAGTGGATTCTTACCAAGGGAAAGAATCAAGGAAAAATGTTGGAGGGGGGAGAGCTTAAATGGAAGTAGATTCAAAAGATAGATAGGGATATATTAATTTAGCTAATTCCAGTGAGGGCCGATCTTTTCGCCGATCTTATCTGCTCCAATAAACTTGTTGTCACTTCCCAACAGAGACAGAGACAGATATAGAACGGTATTGTAGCCGTTGGCTTTTTATAAAAAATTTGACCCTATAACGGGAACATTTTTTAGATTGTGCAAATCTATTTGTAACACCAGTAACAAGAATAATGCTAAATATCACGAAAACGAGTACGAGGAGCGTTTTGTTTTGTTTGGACTGTTACAATCAACGGACAACAGTAGACAAAGACATCACACCTACATAATTGTCCCTTGCGTCCGGAGTAACGTTGTGCATTAACAGAATAAACCTAAAGCTTAATTGTTGTACCTTAACGTTTAATTACATTATCAAAATGCTTTTACTGTGATAACAATCATTAAGTGGTGACAATTATTTTAATGCCGTTGGGTCATGCTATCGAGGCTGGGCATCCTTAACACCTTTTTCGGGCCAAATCATTAAAAAAAGACTACTAATGCATTCATTTTGATTTCCTTTGATTATTGATTGAGTGTATGCATAGATAAATAAATTTGTTGTTGAAAGTACTTTGATAAATTTAATTTTTGAATATTAAAAAAAGTGTGATAAATTTATCCTGTAGATAATTTAATGATAAATTAATATTTAAATTTTATAAATTAATATTAAGTTGGTTATCAAAAATATAATTTATTACAAATTTTTCATTGAATATTATAATTTAAAAACAAAAATAACTTAACCAATTTAACTCATAATTAATTTATCACACTTTTTTTTTTTCAAAAATTAAATTTATAATTTTTATCTTTTAAAAAATCATTGATACCAATATCACACTTTAAAAAATGAATTTCATTATTTATCCTAAAAGAAAGTTGACCACGCTCACCGAATATAACACTACAAATATGTAAAGTAAAAAAGGGTTGGCATTTGAAATAAGCTGAATAATGTTTCTTGGGAGTCCCATGACTATGAGATACAGTGCCATGCATTATGACTAATAATATAGTTTAAGCTCCACTAATAATGTAATTTAGTAACAGAAATAAAAATTGGTAAACTTTACTTTCCTGTATCATTGCACTTCATGTGCCCTTGGTCCCACCACGTATGATCCATGTGTCAATAATCAACGTTTTGAAATGAACCAACGACAGTCTCAATAAATGGTCTTATTATTCTTTATTTAATTTAATTTATAAATATATCCACATCCACCACTGTGTCCTCTTTAAGATAAGTTTATGGAAGCCTCACACTCTCATAACCTAAACATATATTTTATTATGAAGGCTGATTAAAGAAATATGGATTATCCTATACTATGTATGTAGCCAGTACCCATCTGAATAATTACAATTCTTTTGGAGGTGGTAGCACCGCCCTCTCCGACTTTGTGTAAATGTGCTTCTTCTAGTTTGGAGAGGGTGTCTTCAATGACCGTTATGGCCGGTGGGCAGTTGCACACGTGTCAAGTAGATACTGTTTTTTCACTGTACCCTTACCCTTTTTTTTATGTGACAGGACATTTCTTTAATATTTATTATTATTAGTTATTAATTGACTAATGTTTAGGTTTTTTTTTTTATTTGGCTTAAATATGTTTTTCTTATGTAAGTTAATATTTTTTTAATTTTTGGTTCACGTAAGTTTATTTTTTTAATTTTATTTAAAAATAAAAAATATAAATTTACAAAAAATAAAAAATGAGAAATATTAATTTTCGAGAATCAAAAATAAAAAAACCACTAACTCACAAGTAAAAAAACATATTTAAATCTGTTTATTTTGGTCCAATTTCCCATTGCACCTTATTCAACTAGACATGGGCCGAAGAAGTTTTCTGGTCCCTGTTAAGTTTTTTTTATTCATTTTCAGTGTTTGTAAGTTTGTGTTTTTTTAATTTTAATTTTTTTAAGATTCTAATTTTTCATTTGTAGTCCAGAAATTTGAAATTAAAAATGAATAAAATATCTTACAAGAATCAAAATTAAAAAAATATAAACTTACAAAAATAAAAAATGAAAAATATTAATTTATGAGAACCAAAAATAAAAAACCACTAACTCACAAGTAAAAAAACATATTTAAATCTATTTATTTTGGTTCAATTTCCCATTGCACCTTATTCAACTAGACATGGGCCGAAGAAGTTTTCTGGCCCAGATTGGAGCGGGCTTCCTTGTGGCCCTGATGAGACTTATAAAGGGTATTTGTGACATTTGGTGATTGGCATATTGTTACCCGCCAAAAGAAGTGAACATAACATTTATGGGAATATCTGGATGGGAAATGGAAGAACGCAAGAAGAGAAAGATGATGAGTGTGAGAGTTATTGTGTACCTTCTATCTACTGTACTAGTAATATCTTCCACATTTGTAGAATCAAGAGCATTGCTTCAATTCCAAGATCCTCCTCCTCCCTCAACCGCACCTCCTTCTTCTTCTTTTCCTGTCCCTTTAGCGCCAGCGTTGTTCGTCATCGGAGACTCCTCCGTTGATTGCGGAACCAACAATTTTCTTGGCACCTTCGCACGCGCCGATCACCTTCCTTACGGAAAAGATTTCGACACCCACCAACCCACCGGAAGATTCTCCAATGGAAGGATCCCCGTCGATTATCTTGGTGATTAAACATCCTATCTTTATAACAAATCCGTAGTACATGTTAGTTTAATTGATTGTTTTTCTTGATCTAAAGTAAATGTTATTTATGATAATGGATAATTTTGGCATCAGCTCTGCGTCTTGGGCTTCCTTTTGTGCCAAGTTATCTTGGGCAGACAGGGGCTGTGGAGGATATGATTCAAGGGGTAAACTACGCTTCTGCTGGCGCTGGCATTATTCTCTCTAGTGGCTCTGAATTGGTTTGTTTCATTCACTTCCTTTTGTCCCTTTTCTTTCCCACTAATTAAAAACATGTTGTAAGTTCATGTAAATTGGTGCAGGGTCAGCACATTTCCCTCACTCAGCAAATTCAGCAATTTACAGACACACTTCAGCAGTTTATATTGAACATGGGCGAGGATGCTGCAACCAATCACATTTCCAATTCTGTCTTTTATATTTCTATTGGAATCAACGACTACATTCATTACTATTTGCTCAATGTCTCTAACGTGGATAATTTGTACCTACCCTGGCATTTCAACCACTTTTTAGCATCTTCACTCACGCAAGAGATAAAGGTAAAATGCTCTAAGATTTATTTTCTCGTTCGTTATACTTTCTTTTTATATAAAAAAATCTTGGTATTCATCCATTAATCCATTTTATAATTAAAGCTCGAATGCCTTATTTTGGTGTCATGTTCAAGTGTCAAACGACACTTTTTCTTGAGACCATGTTTGACACATAAACATAAGTCCATACTTGTCCATGGTCACAATGGGAGCTAGTCCATATAAATTAAAATAAAATAAAATAAAGGAACACTTAGAAATTGAGTTTATTTAAAAACTTTATGTAAAATGTAATGTTTAGTAATAAAAAAAAGGTTGGGACATGTTTATTACGTAACAATTTTATTTTCTCCAACTTTCTTCATTTTATTTTCACCCCACCTTAACTGAATCCAGAGCATGCCCTCTTTAACTGTTTTTATTATTTTTATATACTAAATCTAGTTCAATTTTCGCTTGTACCTGTATTGTACATACCTAATTCTACTAGGACCGGTTCAGTTAAGAAATTGTTTTGAAAATGTCAACAAAAAGTAATGCTTTATATTCATTCTCTAGATGAGCTTCTAAACTAGTAAATTTTTGGATCATCCTGGGGCTTTTGTACCTTTAGTGTCCATAGCATTGCAATTTGCAGTTTTGCACTTGGTTAACGTAGCCCATTAACTAGACACTTATTTCTCTCTACATGAGACATATTCAAAATTTTCATGTAATTTTATACATTTTTTTCGAAATTTTCTTGACTCTTCTGCACACAGCAACTGAAATTGATTACTAACCGAAACATTATCCTCGATGAAACAGAACTTGTACAATTTAAATGTTAGGAAAGTGGTGATCACGGGACTTGCTCCTATTGGCTGTGCCCCTCACTATTTGTGGCAGTACGGCAGTGGAAATGGAGAATGTGTTGAGCAGATAAATGACATGGCAGTTGAATTTAACTTTCTCACGAGGTACATGGTTGAAAATCTTGCTGAGGAGCTCCCTGGTGCCAATATCATCTTCTGTGACGTGTTAGAAGGTTCCATGGATATTTTAAAGAATCATGAACGTTATGGTACTAGTAATTTTCTTTGTTTTTATACCTCTTTGTCAATTAAGGAATTTCTGTAGCATTTAACATCACATCTTATTCGGCTTTATGTCCCCTAATTAGGCTTTAACGTCACGAGCGATGCCTGCTGTGGATTGGGAAAGTACAAGGGCTGGATCATGTGCTTATCACCAGAAATGGCATGCAGTAATGCCTCCAACCATATCTGGTGGGACCAGTTTCATCCAACTGATGCAGTGAATGCCATTCTTGCCGACAATATATGGAATGGCCGGCACACTAAAATGTGCTATCCTATGAACTTGGAGGACATGGTAAATAGG
Source organism: Glycine tomentella (assembly GCA_007407185.1). Lineage (NCBI taxonomy): Eukaryota > Viridiplantae > Streptophyta > Magnoliopsida > Fabales > Fabaceae > Glycine > Glycine tomentella. The sequence goes on along the minus strand of PYAF01001578.1, from coordinate 1,159,097 downwards.
ATGGCAAAATGATATTGTGATGTTAGTTTACCCCACTTTTTGCACATTAGTGTTCTCAACGGCTCTACTTATAAGTAGGTAGTCTTTTTCTTTTTCTTTTTATTTTTTGCACATGTTGCTGCTGAAGAGAACTAGTGTATATACATATAACGTTGTAATCGTACAATGGTTGTCAAATATTAATACTAACTAAAAACTTCTCCATGCATAAAATCTTTTCAACTCCAAACAAGTAATGACGTAAGAGGCACTGAAAAAAGAGTTCAGCATCTCACTGCAGAGTTGCAACCTATGGAAATGAAGCTAGCATCTGGAACCACTTCTTTTGTATGTTGCAGTACAGTAACAAAAATGGCTTACTACGTGACAACTTTAAACATTTACTATAGAATGCCTAACTATAAAACAATATAATGAATATTGTTACACTACAGCATACAAACAAAGTAACCCATCCTCTAATTGTCTGGCGCACCTTATCTGCATTGTATGATGCAGAAAACGTCAACATATGTACTGAAACTATCTTGAGAACTGCAAGGCACACAAAAACAAGACTAGTTGCTAATACAGCAAGTTCTTTGGTTTCCATATTTACTTGATTACTTGCAACCTTTCGAACATCTGATCTGAAATGAAAGTGTATGAATGACATGTCAATCACCAGACCGGAGAGAAGGTATATAGGAAAGAGAGAAATATCACTGAAGCATTGATAAGGAAAAAGCAATCTTCTATTACAAAATGCTGTAAAACCAGGGGTGTTAACCCTTGCCAAGTTAACGTCAACAATATGAGCAAGCAGGGATGGGATGACTAACACGAGTTGATTTCAAATTTTTTTCACTCGTATGGTCCAATTCTTAAGAACTTAAAATGGGTTCTAAGATTGTCTCGCAATTCTTAAGAACTGTTAAGACTTAAGAACAATACATTGCTTATATAAACAAACAAAAAAATCCCATGTCAATTACTCCAACAGTGAAACTATATAAGAACTAGTTCTTAATTAAGAACCCATGAGCAACTCCCATTGGAGATTCTCTAAGACATGAATTTGAAAAACCAATAATGGGATAGATAGCTTTTTATCAAAGTTATCAAAATGATCTATACTAACCTTAGCATGCTATTTTCTCTGGCTATTTCATTAAGTTGAGATGAGACAGCATCTTTCCAAGACTCAACCTCAGATATTCCTTTTTCCTGGAAAATGAAAGAGACCAAGAATTGTAAATGCATAGGAGAAATTGAGCGTGACACATGATGAGAAGACAAAAAGAGGAAAAGTACAGGCACTGAGGCACAAGGTAACCTACCATATTTGTGTTCCACTGCCAGAGATCTTTGATCTCTGACTTGCTTTGTCCAAGGCTTTCTGATAATCTGGACAACTCTTTCTCAAGATCTGGTATATTAACCTGTTGTCTCCTGTTCAATTCTTTGATGTAATCGTCAAGGGCAGATAAGTTTACCTCCACTGACTTCACTTTCTGCATCAAAATCTTCAGAACAGTGTCACCAGCTACCCTACCATTTAGCTGTTGTCTAAGTTCTAATACAGGATCGGGAATCAAGTTCGCAGTCATTGTTGTTTTTACCGCTTCTGCGTCAAACTCTCGAGCGGTATCATTGCTTGATATCTCAGCAGCCACAGTATCATTCTTAGTATCAACGTTTTTTCCATTTCTGTCAATTTGACCATCTTCTGATTTCAAAGAAGAGGTGTCAGTGATATTATGAACAGGCAACTTATCAGGAATGGATGCCACAGAAGCAACAATAAGATCCTTAAGCATCCGCTCTATTGCATTGATCCCATAAACTTCCACAACACTCAGTGTGCAGTAAAACTCGGATCCATGATGATTAATCAAGCTCAACTTTAAGTACCTTGCCCATTTGGGTTCAGGCAGCTTAAAGATCTGTGCATGCTTGACATTGGCAGCAATGAAGTTTCCCAGCATGCTCCATTCTTCAGTTGGATAGCTCAAACTTCCAGCCAAATCAAATTCCTTGAAGTTGGAAGAATAATGCTCAAAGTTTGCAATCTTCACGGAATCAACGAGGGTCTCTTCTGAGAGCTCAATAACAACAAATTTTCCTTCAACAGAACATGGGTTTCTGAGGTACTTGTCATGATCCTTCACGAGTATATTTTTTGCACCTTTGGCCTCCTTATTATGGGCCACCACCTTTGCACCTTTGGACTCAGAGGCATAGTTGTACACAGAACCATCAGATTCAAGCCTGTGAGTTATGTTAACAAGCGCAGAGTTCATGCCCTTTGTTTTTTCTTGCGCTCGAAATTCATCGTAATTGTGATGAAGTTTCTCATCAGGAATCTGTTTAAGTTTCTTTACCTCTTGTGGAGGTTGTAGTTTGCACACCAAATTACTACCATTGCCTAAAACGTGCCAAAACATTTGTTCTAAACTAGTTGTTTCAGGAATTGAGTAGGAGGGTTTTGCAAGTTTCTGGCCAAGACTGTTGTTGGAGCTACCTGATTCATTGAACTCTAACATAGCTGCATTTGTGAAAACATCATGCAAGGATTGGCGACATTAATAGGAATAAAATAATATGCATGCATGGTCGTTATCATTTCCTATAATTGCAAAACAATAAAAAACAAGGCCAGATATTTCAATAGAAAACATGGTTATTGATAAGAATAATAAGTATTATTATAATTTATTTATCACTTCAAAAAACATGTACATGAGCATATATGATTGCAATGTATGAAAAAAAAGTGACCTGACCTCCAGTGCCATGAACGAGGCGAAGTTTAATGTAGAAGAAGAGGAGGCACCAAAGGGAGAATATGAAAGAGAAGGAGAGGCCAAAAATGCTGGTATTGCATTGATGCCTTAACATTTGGAATTTGACGGGTGATGAACAAGAAGACGATGATGGTTCTTCATGTTTCAGTTTCATCGGCACACCGATGATTGATTGAATATTGACGGAAGCCAGAACAGAGAAACAAACAGAGAAATTTGCGTGGCGAGTGGAAAAACTGGGCGTTTAAATAGAAATAGGCGAAGAAATAGGACTTAACGGCCACTCCCACCAATTACTCTTGTATCGTCCTTTAACTTCAACCGCCACATCAAAACTTCCGCTTTAATCTATTCTATTCTCGGTAATTTTCCACTCCACCTTCTTCCCTTTGGATTAATTAAATCCAGTTCAACTATAATTTTGACTACCACATGCAAATTTTAATCTTAATTAACCTCGTTTTCGGGAAGTTTAAGGTTACTTTTTTTTTTTTTGCCTTTATATGTAACTAAGATTCTAAAATACTAATTTTTTTTTATTTATAAAATTATGTTGACAATTATTTGCTACTTATAACTTATAATTTTTTAAATGATATATTTTTTTTAGTTTAGAAAATTATTAGTTCACTTTTTTATATTTTCTCTTGTCTCAAAAATCAATAAAATATCAAAATGTTCCCCAAATTATACATTATTAATCGGTCCTTAAAATTGTAAATTTATAATAAAGCAACTAACATGATGAAATATATTGTTTAGAAAACACTTACATGTAATTTTTGTATCCTAAGAGCACCTCCAACAACAGTTGCTCTTCTTTCGTGGACAATAAAGACATTGAACCAAAGAAACTACAACCGTTGGAGAGAAACCAGAAAGGGACCCATGCTTGCTTTAGGGTGATTTACTTAACAATCATTACTCTTCAATTTTCGTGGGTCCAAGGTACAAATATTGTTTCACTGTATTTCTTAAATTGAAATGATTTTTCTTGCACATTAAAATTGAAGATTAGATGTATTTTGAGATCCATTTGACCAACATTAAAATTCCAAAAAGAGACTCATCCTTTGCTCAATTACCTCGACTAATGGTGATAACAGAGAGAACAAAACAAAAATAATTAGTCCGACAATGTAATTCGATGGATAAAGTTTTTAACATTTTAAAAGAATGCATTAAGAGAAAGAATAAATGGACACGTGATAATCACGTATTAATTATGTAATGCTGCTCTTAGAAAGAACAGTAAAACTACATTAAGTAAAAACTTTTATCAAATAAAAATCAACAAAAAAAATTCAATTTCAAATGCTAAATTTAGAGAGACAATGTATTTACTGTCAATAATACAATTTTTGGCATCTAATGAAGATTGATTGACTGCATTATTTTCAAACGCAAATGGCTGCTGGCTTACTGGTATCATGCGCAGTGGCTCCATCAAACAAAATTAAAGAATTTATATTACTAATAAGAGAGGATTATTTGGTAGTAAAAATGCAAAATGAGAAAGTATCCATGGATTATATAAAATGAAGAGAAACACGAATACCTTCAATTCATTCATATCCAAGGCAAGAATTTAAGTAAAAAATAAAAATAAGAAAATGTCTTATCAATCTTCACTCCACCAATAGCCATCGTTGGGAGAAGAATTTTGAGAATAACTGTGTCAGAGCCTTTCATCTTGCGTCAATTCCCTAACTCTATCTGTACATGTACATGTAAATTATTAATTGGCCAAGAAGAAAATTCTACAGAAGCCAAAAAAAAACAAAAATAAGAACGTTTTATTGAACAAATACTGTATGCAATAATCAAAAGCTACACTGAAAAGAAAAAGAAGGAAAAAGCTAAACTATGGAAAAAAGAAAAAAAAAATACCAACTCTATGCGAACCCTCTTCTCAATCCCATGCCACCAGTACCACACGCCAACTCCTTCAACACCAGCTACACACAACTCCTCACCATCTCATCAATCAAACCCTGCAAGTTAGAGTAGATACTGAAGATAAAAAATGAAAATGGAAATAGTTAGCGTGCTTTTTGGTGCAGTAAGCAGTTACGTATGTTACGAAGAAAGAAAATTTTTATTTCTAGTTGAAAGATAAACGTATTGTGCAGTTACACGAGGAGTTTTGAGCACGATTTGGATCGTAGTAGAAATAAGTATGCGGTTATTTATTATATCATATTCACTTGGTACATATTTTTTTTTCTATTTTATCCTTTAATTAAGAATATGAATTTATTTATGAAGATAATTATATATAGACATATATGTCTTATAAAAAGAGAGAGACCAAGAAGTTGTCACCTCCCATAAAATTAAAAAATTCACTATGATAGAATAGACATAATAAAAAAAAAGCTAAAATAGAAAACATGATAAATAATGAGAGAATACAATACAAATTTTTTAATTTTTAGGTAATTTTTTTATAAGAAAGATAAAAAATAATGGAGGTAGCACAATTGAATAATAAAATAATGGGTAAATAGTAATTTTCGTCCCTAAATATGTAAGGCGCGGACAAATCTGTCCCTGAAAGATGAAAATTCAAATTTTTGTCCCTAAAAGTAAAAAAAAGTTTGACAAATATATCCTCCATTAACTTTCGTCCGTTACCGTTAATATTAGGGACGAATTTGTCAGTGCACTACACATTCATGGATGACTTTATCAGCTCTCTATCCAAAATATAATTTAATCTTCATATTTTCTCTTTTTTAATCATTACAAACATAACATTACAATAAACACTTAAAAATTAAGAAAACAAGTATAAGTTAAAACAAGCTTAATAATAAGCATAATATTGATCAATAAACATAATTTGGTTGTTGTTCTGAAATTTCTATTATAACAATATTAGATAATAATAATAAAATCAAGTTGAGTCTCATTTTTTTGTAAGGATTAATTTAATAACTGTGTATTTTAATTTGTTCGAGCTTCATATTTTGGGTAAGTATTATAAGTAAAAACAAACATAATAATAAACATAATATTGATTAATAACCATAATTTGCTTATTGTTCTGAATTTTCTATTATAACAATATTAGGTAATGACAAAATCAAGTTAGGTATCATTTTTTGTAAGAATTAATTTAATGACTGTGCATTTTTGTTTGGGACTCATATTTTTGATAAAATACTGCCACATTAGAAATTTAAAGCAAAATTATGAGATAATACGTACCCAAAATATGAGACTCAAAAAATTAAAATGCACAGTCATTACATTAATTCTTACAAAAAAATAAAACTCAGTTTTATTTTATCATTATCTAATGTTGTTATAATAAAAATTTCAGAACAAGAAACAAATTATGCTTATTATTATGTTTGTTTTAACTTATGTTTGTTTTCCTAATTTTTAAGTGTTTATTGTAATGTTATACTTGTAATGATTAAAAAAAAAGATTATGAAGATTAAATTATATTTTAGGTAAAGAGCTGGCAAATTCGTCCTTAAATGTATAGTGCGCTGACAAATTCGTTCATGATATTAACGGTAACGGATGAAAGTTAACAGAGGGATAGATTTGTCACATTTTTCTCACTTTGAGGGACAAAAATTTGAATTTTTATCTTTTAGAGACAAATTTATCAATGCATTACGCATTCAGGGACGTAAATGACTATTTATCCTAAAATAATTGACATCAACCGAGCTATTAAACTCTTATTAATATTTAATTATCGAAAAGAAGAATCAGACATGATTTTTTGGTAATAAAAAAATTGTTTGGAAAAGCGAATTAACGTTCATGGTTCCCTCCTCAATCCTGATCCTCTCAATGGTGTAAGTAGCATATTTTCAGACCGCCATGAGTGCCACTTCCTCGACCCTCTCCACCGTCACCGACGCCAATCTTCACAACAGATTCCATTCTCTTTTTATTCCATTCACTCATCATTTCATACTTTCTGAGCCCAAACGGATTTCTTCAATCAGGTTCTTTTCTCCTTTCCTCCAAAATGAAATTGTACATTATACCACTTTCATTCTAGACGCTAGATAATTTAATTTTATCTACCGTTGCTGCTACACGCGAACGCCAACACATGTTTTCCTAATTTTCAAATAAAATTAAATTGTAATATGTTCTCTTAAGTTAACGCTGTATGGTATCGTTTTTATTTCACTAAGTTGTTTCGGATTCCTATTGTTCAAGTAAATAATGCATGTGAAACTAGTAAGTGTAGTTATATTTGAAAATTTTAACTGTTCCAACAACTAAATAAATTCCTAATGTTTTGTTTTATTCAAATCTCGATACACAGAGCTTTTCTGTTTAATGTTAATTTTATGTTCAGAGCTTTGAAGGAGCATGTTTCAAAGCATGTCATTTGTTAATCTATGTTTAAGCTATGTTTGTGTTGAATGTAGATGCCAATCAATTAATACCGATAAGAAGAAATCAAACAGAAATCTGCTGGACAACGCAAGTAACCTCCTTACGGACTTGTTAAGTGGTGGAAGTATAGGGTCTATGCCCATAGCTGAAGGTGCAGTCTCAGATCTGTTTGGCCGACCTCTCTTTTTCTCACTATATGATTGGTTTTTGGAGGTACTTACATTTTTATCAATCATGAACTTGTTGTGTCCCACTTTACATAAGTTTTATATATGATTTTTTTTCCACTTCCACTTATCCTTTTTGTTTTCATTCTTATATTTGTTTGTTTTAATTTTTCACTTTTGAATGGATTTACAAGGTTGGCTTGGTGGTTGAATGGAGAAGTGGGGAGGGAGAGATTGTGGATTCGAATCCCTCTCACTGACAAAAACTAATATTTGCCTATAAAAAAAATCACTTTTGAATGTTGGTGCTTTTACTTCAATGCATGTTAACTTATAGTTATATATGGGAATATATAGTTTCCTCATAAAATTACTCAAATTGTTTTGTTTACTCTTTCCATCATATTTTAGTTTACTCAGTCATTCCTATTTTAATTATCATCTGAGGATATTATTGAACATGACACAGCATGGCGCGGTGTATAAACTTGCCTTTGGACCAAAAGCATTTGTCGTTGTATCAGATCCCATAGTTGCTAGACATATTCTGTGAGAAAATGCATTTTCTTATGACAAGGTATGATCTCAGCTTTCGCTTGATTTTTGTTACCCTTGGTTCAGCCCATTGACAGAGGTTGTTTATCTGTGGCATCCTTTTGAATAGAAAAGTATGAACTTCATATTAAGCAAATTAATCCTCTGTTGATCTTTATTCATATGAAGTTTGAACCTGGAAAGGACCAAAATGCTATTTTGGCTATTCCAATAACTGAAATGAACTGAGTAGTTGAGTTCAGTGCCTAGCAAATTTACCCTCAATTAATCTTATGTTCACATGATCTAGAAAATATGAAATGGAAAATACCAGAATGTTTACAGTGATACTTGATAGCTAATTGAAATTGGATTTGATTTGTGATGAGTATTCTTTTACTCTTACCAACTTGCATTTTATTTATTAAAAAACTGTCCAGCTTCTCAAATCTCAACTGTAGTTTCCTTCAACAAAACTACAACTCTCTATCCTTCAACCAGCTTCCTGTCTACCCTCTTTCTAACTAAGAACCGTAATGATAAAATTAACTCCTTCCCTGCTTATCCCTCATTAGTTTGAATATGTTGGTTTTCTGGCAAATTTATGTGCCTATTTATTGAATAGTGTATATATTTTATTTCACTTTAAAATCATCTTCAAAATTTCTCTTATTTGAGCATCTGCTTGTTAATTAAAAAACTAGGGAGTACTTGCTGATATCCTAGAACCGATAATGGGCAAAGGACTCATACCAGCAGACCTTGATACTTGGAAGCAAAGGAGAAGAGGTGTAGAAACTGTATTTAATATTTTTCTGTCACTTTCTCCCCCTTTTATCTCCTTGACTCTGCATCTGATCCTTTGTTCAATTTACAAGTCTTTTTCCCCATTCATAAAGTTTTGGGAGGTAGAAGGTATTAAAACTAAAAAGGTGCTTCAGCAGCACTAGCTTCTTTTCTGGAGTTTGGTTTATTAGCCTTTGAGAGCAATTGCAACACACATTTTACAAGATAGGCTTGTTTTCCTAGCCTCTTCTTGGGTTTCTGCTCTTGGATTTTTCAAATGTTATATTTACAAAGAGATTGGGATGCTCATTTGAGCTGATGTATTCTCTTTCTCTCATTATCATTGTAGCTTTTATAGAAGTAAGAAGATTTTTGATACTCCATTTTTTTTTCTCTCTCTTGATATACGCTTCCTTTATAGGAAAAAATGACATAAAAAAGAAAGTACCATAAACGACAATGACAATAAAAAAAGCCTAATCCCACTAGTTGAATTTGGCTTCATGGATCACAAGACACCATTTGGCTCAAGTAAAGACCAAATCTTCAGAGATATTATTCACCATTAGATCCCTCTAACAACTTTCTCCAATGTCCTTGGTCTCTCTTTGTCCCTTTCCTAAAAACCATGCAATCTATTCTTCTCATTGGTGCTAGTGGTGGCCTTCTTAGAATGTGTCAAAATCACCTTAATGAATTAAGTCATCTTTTCCTCAATCAATTTCACACCAATATCTTCTCAATATATACTCATTTCCTATTTTTCTTGTATGGTCATACATCCATCTTAACAATCTCATTTATATTTCTTCCACCTTTTTCTCTTGTTCCTTTAAAGCCCAACAACATTCACCACTTTAGAGTATAGCCAGAAGTATAACAACATGATAAAACTTTCCTTTGAGCTTGAGATGTTCTTGGCGATTACAAATAATTTCCGGTGTCTTTTCTCCATTTTAGTCATCTTGCTTGTATCTTGTGTGTGACATCCTCACTAACTTCTGCCATTATTTTGTAATATTGATCCAAGATATTTAAACCTAGAAACCTGTGGTATGATATCTTATCTCATTTTATCTTCCAAGTCATATTCCTATTGTCTCCCACTAAAATTGCAATGCAAATACTTGGTTTTACTTCTACTTAAGTGAAAACCCTTTATTTCCAAAATGTGTTTTCAAAGCTCAAGTTTAAAGTTAATTGCTTCCCTTGATTCCTTGAGCAAAACTATATTATATGTTAGAGATAATATTTTGTATGTCCGTGGTAAGCACATCCAAGACTAGATTAAACATCCAAATTCAGTATATTGACGAGTTACTTACTGATTTGGAACTTTTAAAAGATATTTGCTAACCTATATTTTTAAGTTATTTACTGCTGTTCTAGAAAAATCTGTTATGATAATAGCTTGAAGTGTTATTAGAGCTGACAAAGAACCTCAAACAGTCAAACTTCCAATTCCTAAACGTTCTCCCCTATCTGTCAAATATCATTCTCAAAATAAATGAATGGAGCTCATCATTCCAATTCTTCTGGACTGCAGTAATTAACTAAAGTAATACCAGCAATCTGTTACAACTTAATAACTTTTAAAGAATCATCAGTGGTTTCAATAGCTTGTCTTTCCTGTGCTATTAATGTCAAGTGTTTTATGAATGTAACCTAATATTATTTTTTCTTTAACTTGATATTTGTTTTTAGAGCTACTGTGGAGTTGAGCACAAACATCAACAGTAAGAACTTTATGAAGCCTATGCACCTGTAAGAAATCATTAGTTTATCTTATTATTCATTGCTTCTCACACAAAATCTTAACATTAACATTGGAGGAAGGTTTTGTTTTCCAAGAAAAAGTCTGTCAAAGCTGATCCCTTAGGAGATGCATTATGAATCAGAAACTGAAATAAGGATTCACTAATGAAAGAACCTAAGGGGTTACTTTATGAGATTGGAGAACTGAAAGGAACCAAGAAAGCCTAAAAAAGAAGCTAGGTAGAAGGTGCTAAAATGGGTAAAGGAGTCCAAACAGAATGAGTTTCCTTAGATTGAGGTCAAATAGTTTTAAATAAGAGTGTTGGTTTCATGCTTTGTCAGTGTAAAGATTTTCACATTGTAACCAAATAGAGATTACCTTAGATGTGACTTTTAAAGTAATAATTAGAAAAATCAATAATCTTTCTATACATATGGCAACTTATAATTGGATGATAGTGTCAAATACATTTACACTGTCAGTCTATTCTAACTAAATTCTTTAAATTGTAAATTAGTGAACGAGGTCAAACAGATTTATTTTTGTTTAGACATCTTATCACTTATGCATCATCTTCAAGCAGTATTGTAAATTAGTTAACTTACTAGGAATCTGTTTTTCGTAACTGAGATTTTACGATTTAAAATTTGTGTTCATTGAGTAATGTGACTATTTTCTTTTCTGTCTAGTTAATTTCTATTTGTTGCTTCCATTTGAGATGTTGTATCTGTGGACTTATGTCACGTCACTTCTCCAGGTGGGCACAAAGGTGATAAAGATGGTTATGCGATTCCTGCTGGGACTGATGTCTTCATTTCTGTGAGTACAAACATATGTGGCTCCTTGTTTCTTTTATGAACAAATGCATGGATTTTATGGACAAGAATTCTCCAACGTTAAACAGGAACATGATAGAGTCCCTTTTTGTAAATATGGCACATTTAATTTACAGTTTCTTAACAACCAAGGGAGGGGTACCGTGTGGGAGCTTACCCCCACACAGTTGTGGCAGTTTTTTGTTTGTAACTTTTGCGTGGGGAAATAGGCAATTCTTTAGGTGGGCCATTGCCTTCGGGATCCAAGACATGCCATTAATACTTTGTTAGTATTGCAGTAACCTACTTTTTTTTTTATTTCCCAACAAATAATCTTTCCTTGCTAGCCATTTTTGTTATATAAAAAAAATCAAGAGGGTACTCATAGCTTGTTTACCACTAAAACTTAAATACAACAACATTTTTGTCTTGTGATTGTGGTTGTTTTGCTCAATTTCGCTTCATTTATTTGTATGGCCGCTTAAATGTTCCTATATTCAGGTATATAATCTCCATAGATCTCCATATTTTGGGACCGCCCTCATTACTTTGAACCAGAGAGATTTCTAGTGCAAAACAAGAATGAAGAAATTGAAGGATGGGCTGGTCTTGATCCATCTCGAAGTCCTGGAGCCTTTTATCCGAACGAGGTTGGTTCTTGCTCCTTTTTCTTCTTTTTGTGTTAACTCATTCTTGGACATTGACAAGAAATGTTTACCTTATCAAGTTATATCGGATTTTGCATTCTTGCCTTTTGGTGGCGGACCACGAAAATGTGTTAGGGACCAATTTGCTCTGATGGTGTCCACTGTAGCGTTGACTATGCTGCTGCAGAATTTTGACGTGGAACTGAAGGGGACCCCTGAATCGGTGGAACTAGTTACTGGGGCAACTATTCATACCTAAAATGGAATGTGGTGCAGATTGAAGAAGATATCTAATTTACATTGACACATGTACTGTGGCCATTTTTCTTATACACGATAATGTATATTATTTATGATGCAAAATCAAAATAACTTGCTACTAAAAAATGTCCAATTAGAAAATGAGTAAATTCCTAGACTCCTCTTTGAGATTTTCTTTTTTTGGTTATATTGTCTTTGAGAAATTTAACCCGAATATATTAGTTCTTAACATAAAATAAATAAGTAAATTAGAATACTCCCTCCCTTGCTAATATTCGTCATTTAGTACTTGATTATCTCATCGATTGAACAAAGAAGACTTGGCTTAAGGTTTTTCCGTTGATCTTTCCTCGTAGTTCCCTTCCTCATTTATTCCCTCCCTTATTTTCCTTTTCTTACTGACATTGCCAGACTAATTTCAAAAGCTTCTTTCTGTTGGACAAAAACTTCTAAGAAATAAAAGGAATCCCACGTCTCCTAACATTTGTCCTACTTTGAAATTATAGTAGAACAATTAATGATAACTATTTACGTCATCTCCTCTCCTATAGTTAGTGGTAATTACACTGTTATCCCGTTTGATTTAAAAATTACTCTTGACTCATGTCAATATTAGCAAAGTTAGTCTCCATTAACGTAAGGTTAATGCATATAGTTTAAAAATTATATCCTTATTTAATGCTGTGATTCTTAATGTCTGGATCATTAATGGTGAGATATTACATAAGAATATATTTGGAAAAATAATATTAATTGAACTTTGAAATGCTAAAATATTAATTGTTTTGAGATTAAAAAAATTAAAACATCTAATATATATATATATATATATATATATATAGTAGTAAGTATTAAGTGAGGTAGAAGCTTAATTCGCGCAACTTGCAATCTTGGAAAGAAAATTTCTGTTTGGTTCAACGTAATCTTTTAGCATAAGATTCTGTATTACTTTAGCATGACAAACTGTTTTACTTGCAGGATATTCACCAAAGTACCCCCCAACTTGGAAAGTTTTGACATTTAATTTGAAAGCAAATAACACGGAATATTATGGATGGTGTATTGGTGTTGTACCAATTCAAACCTATATCAAGAATTAATGTTTCTTGCAGCAATCCAACTTCATAGACGGAGCACACAAACCCCATAGTAACCGAAAGAGAAAGAAAGAACAAATCAGACAAGGGTGATAAATAGCATGAATATCCAACAATAAAGTAATAATACTAACAACTAATCATACAAAATTTCATTGAAAATATAAAATGGATCTAGTAGTGGAGGGAAAAAGAAATGAAATAGAGATTACGGGTTTAAAATTTTTTTATTAACAAAAATTAATAATATTAACCATTAACATTTATTAATATAAAAAATATGAATATCCAACAAATACAATCGAATGACCCTCCAAATATGTTTTTGTCCGCCCTAGTATTAAGCATTTCATTATTGAAATTCTAGAATTGTAATTTTCCATTCGTGGTGGAAGCAAATAGAAGTCATATATATACCGCTCATTTGACTAAATATGTCCAAAATTACTCCGATGTTTGCAGCGTCAAGAAAATCCATATTTAAAGTACACGTACTCCATAAGAATTAATTTGACACAATGGGTAATAAATGTTAATGTGGTTTATTTTATGCCTTCCTAGAAAAAAGTAGGTTGAAAAGAAAGAAAGAAAGGTGATGATGTAAGTAAAAACACTTGCAGCTGTTAGTAAGTGACTGTTGCAACCCACCTTTGCCCCATTCTTCGAAATAGATACTCTCCATTTTTTTACCTTTATTTCTTTCATTTCTTCGGTTTGTATAAGCTATTAGAAAAATAAATATGAAGATGATGCACACTTTAGGATAAGTAATATTTATTTTCTCAAAAGTTTAGTAACAGAAGAAAGGGAGAGAGAAATAAATGGAGAGGATCCAAACACCTCATATCTCCGTGTGTGCTTTTTGTGTTTTCAGTTTATGGAGGATACTACAAACAATTCATGAATATTTAACCATTAAAATGTTTTAAATATAAATTAATAAAAAGTGCTGTTAAAATCACCTACATACCGTTAACGGCAGAATGAAGCTGTAATGTTTGATAATTATATACAGGATTTAGGTGTCAGTTTCAAATCGAATAAGTTCTACAATATTACTACTATATACTAGCGGTGCAACCGTGTATTGCACGATATATATTTTTTTTTAAAAAAGTAAAAAGTGAGTAAAAAAAAACTTTTAAAAATTATTCATCTTCAGCTTATTCGTGACGACATTTGAATTTTTTTTTTATAGTTTATTTTAACAAAATTATACTATAAATCAATTATAAATTATTAAAAATATGATTTTTACAATAATCATTATAAAAATCAACAATTTTATTATATACAACAACTTTATAATTGAGGGGTGATATGTAAAACATTTATAGTATCAATATAGTTTATTTAAATCCATAATTATCATTAATTTAAGGAAATGTCATTATAATTATTTCTTATTTACTAAATGCCTTGATTCCAGTGAATACAATTTAAACTCTATTTTTTTATTAAAAAAAAGCCTAATTTTGACTAAACATGTGTAATGCTGAGTTTTTCTTTTAAAGAAAGAGTTAAGTTTTATTCTGAAAATTATTTTTTTCCACTGGTTTTTAATTTATTTCTTAGAGAAAGATTAATGGCCATTTTTTAAAAAATAACAAACTTTTAAAAATATAATTTTTATATAAGTGTTTTTTTTAAGAAATAGATCATACTTATTTTAAGTAAAAATAAATTAAGCCATACACATCAGAAAACTATAAAATTACTTATTTTATTTTAAAAAATAAACTTAAACAAACTAGTTCTAAGTTATTTTAGGAATAATTACTAGTAAAATCATTTTCAATAAATTTTTGTACAACTTTTTTTTATTAATTCAATCGTTAATGATCATATATATATATATATATATAAATTAGATACTTGTAGATTTGTAATACATTTTTTAATGAATAATGTTTTAAGGTGAACAGGGAAAGTAGGTTGATGGGAGTACTTCATAGGAGTCTTTTATGATATGTCAACCTCTTATCAAAAAGATATATTTTGGTTCTATTTTATCTCTTCAACAAGTTTAGTAATGTGCATAACAACCCTATTACTTCGATAGAGAGAAGAACCTATGATTAGCTTTTCGAGAAATTTTCGAACGAACAATTTCAATGAAATCTTTCAATTTCTTATTTTACTATGTGTCAACTCTATGTATACATGGTGATTTAGAAAATATCTTCTTGTTTTGAGCCCACAGTGAAAATATATTTAAAGGGACTTTAACTCTTAAGTTTGAAGTCGACAAAGTAACGACACAAAGAGATAAGAAATAAGTATTGCATTGAGATTGCAAAGAGGATTTATACATGATCAACCAAGGGATCTTTGTCTTGAGTTCATGATGGTGTTGTCCCTTTGTGTAGGATGTGTGGGTATCAAGGCACAACATTTGTCATATTGCCCATGGTTTTTACAATTGCACAAGCCATTTGATGTGGTGATGAATGTGACATGATTTAGTGATGATATTGTCTGACAAAATGGTGAAGTGGTGAAAAACATGTACCTTCTTGAAATTACAAAAATGGGTATTTACATGCAATTGATCGCGGGATATTTGTCATGTGTTCATGAAAGTATTGTCCCTTTATTTAAGGATATGAATATCAAGGTATTATATTTCTCATGTCCCTTATAGGTATTGGAGCTATACCTGACATTTGATGTGACAATGAATGTGACGTGACCTAATGATAATGTTGTTTGACAAAGTGGTGAAAAACATATGCCCTTTTGAAATTACAAAGAGGAATATTTGTCATGTGTCCATGGAAATGAAGGTGTTGTCCCTTTGTTCGGGATTATGAATCTTAAGATACGATGTTTGTCATGTCACTTATAAGTATTGCAATTACACATGTTATTTGATGTGATAATCAATGTAACATGACCCAATGACAATGAATGTGACAAAACTTGATTATTATTCATGTAGTGATGACGATATATTGTCAAACGAAACATATAATTCGAACTTTTATGTTTAGCTTTACTATTATTCTAAAACAAAAGAAGTTAATAATATTTGGCTAATAATAAAAGGTTATAATAAATAATTGAGAATAAGATTTTTCAATTAAGTATATACTAGTTATTAAATCTTTCTATGATAATTGATGAAAAATATATTATTTTAAAAATAACAATAATTAAACACAACTTATAGTAATTGCTTATAGAAATTTTATTCTTAAAAGTTACTCTCCAACAAAAACTTCCTTACATGAAAGATTACTTTTATGAAGGAATACGATTGGTGTAGTAGTAGTAGTTTGTGGTAATTAGAAAGCAATACAGTTAGTGAGTAGGATTTGATTACGCGGCACCTAAGCAGCAAGTCAGCTGGCGTGTTATTGGAGTTTGGTAATTTCCTAAGAAAATTGGGAATTCCTAAGAAAAATGGAGCGTAGCTGGTATGGTAGTGTTGGTAAGTGCCACCTAAGAATCCACAAATAGAGATAAATGTACAATCTACTTTTGGAGTCTTCCTCAACATAACATCCTTGTCTGTTTGTCTTGGACAGAAACAAAAACCCATCTATTGGAAGCATTTCGGGAGCTAGCTTTCTTGCCCTTCTCATTCAGTCACTCACTCACCCCGCTAGCAAGGAGACAAATCTGAGGCCAATGTTTGTCTTTGCTAAGGCATGTTTGGATTCTTGCAACCTTAGGGAATATTAAAAGCCCTTTGGCCAGCCCCGATTCCCTATCCACCCAGGGTAAAGACAAAAAGAAGGCGTCTAAACACACAAGCCTCTTACGGAGCAAACAAACACAACTTCTAGAGAGAGAAATGACAGTTTTTTAGTTTTAGTTTTGGTTTTAGAAAGATAAAGACAGAAACAACCGAACCGAGACTAGACTCTCTCTCTCTCTCACACACATTCCACACAACACACTCTCCCCAATTCCACACTCCACTAACCAGTGAAGGACAACAAAACAATAAAGACAAGAGAACCCCTTCACGCATTGTCGACAACGTTGCCATGAACAATTCCTTCCTTCAATCCAAGCATTGAATTCCACTCCCACACCAAATACTTTTTCTCAACGCTTCTGCTTTTTTCAGAGTGTTCACACCCGCAACCGCAAGCTTTGTAATTTTCAGGGGGCTTCATTTCAGTTCAGCTTGAATTGCAAAACCCACCAGCGGTTTTGCTTTTCTCCATGGATTCTTGAATGTGGTTTTCGTATGGTAGGGTTCCCTGCTTCCTTTCCACCGCTTGCCTACTTTTCTCCGTAAATTTGTGCTGGATTTAGTGGAAAAAAAGGCCTCTTACCCTTATGCTTCGGATATCATCAATCTTATCCCATGCATTGTACAAGTGTGAGGTGTTGATATCTTAGAGCCTGAAAGCTTTGATCGAACTTGCGTGTCTCTTGATCGTTATTACCTTTTGCCACCGTTTTGGTTTACCTAAACATCTATAAGTTTGTTGGTGCTGGTGTTACATGGAATCTATGTTTCAAGAAGATGGGTCATCTTCTGTAACTTCACCTCTTCAGTTCTTTTCCATGATGTCTCTTTCAGTTTCACCTAGCTTAGGATCTCCCTACCAAATGAAATGCGAGCAAAGGGGTTTGGTGTTGATCCATTTGTTGCTCGCTGGTGCTAATTTTGTAGCCACCGGTGATTTACAAAATGCAAACCTCACACTTGAGCAGATTTCCCAGCATGCCTCTCTTGATGGGGATACTATGCAGCGAATTGCTTCATATTTTTCTGAAGCACTCGCTGACCGGATACTTAAAACATGGCCTGGCATCCACAGGGCCCTCAATTCCAACAGAATACCTATGGTTTCTGATGAAATTCTTGTTCAAAAGCTCTTCTTTGAGCTTTTACCCTTCCTTAAGTTCTCATATATCCTCACTAATCAGGCTATTGTTGAAGCCATGGAAGGGGAGAAAATGGTGCATATAATTGATCTCAATGCGGCCGGACCGGCACAGTGGATTGCTCTCCTCCAAGTTTTGAGTGCACGTCCTGAAGGTCCTCCCCATTTGAGAATCACCGGGGTCCATCACCAGAAAGAGGTTCTGGATCAGATGGCTCATAAACTCACTGAAGAGGCAGAAAAGTTGGATATCCCATTCCAATTCAACCCTGTGCTCAGCAAGTTGGAAAATCTTGATTTCGACAAACTTCGCGTTAAAACTGGGGAGGCACTGGCAATAAGTTCTATTCTGCAGTTGCACTTCCTTTTGGCCTTGGATGAAGATGCCTCGCGGAGAAAATCGCCTCTTTTGTCAAAAAACTCAAATGCAATTCACCTGCAGAAAGGCCTCCTCATGAACCATAACACATTGGGAGATTTGCTTGACGGCTATAGCCCGAGTCCTGATTCGGCCTCGGCCTCAGCCTCAGCCTCAGCCTCATCCTCGCCATCAGCGTCTTCATCTGCTTTGATGAATTCGGAGAGCTTTCTTAATGCCTTGTGGGGGTTATTCCCAAAAGTCATGGTTGTAACTGAACAAGACTTTAACCACAACTGTTTGACCATGATGGAGAGGCTGGCAGAAGCTCTATTTTCTTATGCTGCATATTTTGATTGCTTGGAGTCCACGCTCTCAAGAGCATCCATGGACCGAATAAAACTTGAGAAGATGCTTTTTGGTGAGGAGATAAAGAACATCATAGCTTGTGAAGGATGTGAAAGAAAAGAAAGGCACGAAAAGATGGATAGGTGGATCCAGAGACTTGACTTATCTGGATTTGCAAACGTGCCTATAAGCCATTATGGGATGCTGCAGGGAAGGAGGTTCTTGCAGACCTATGGTTGTGAGGGGTACAAGATGAGGGAGGAATGTGGTCGGGTGATGATGTGCTGGCAGGAGCGATCCTTGTTTTCCATAACAGCTTGGAGACCAAGGAAGTAAGATAAAGAAGAAAATTAGTGATGTAGTAATGGATAGAGTCTCTTTTTTTAAGTTTTTCTTTTCTTTGTTTCTAATTGTATGAAAGAGTTTTACCAATGTGGTAATGACTAGTAATGAAGAGATACTTCTATTTCCTTATTTCGCTGTGAAATTATGTCAAGAGAGAAATGGGAAGATGGAAAGCCGTGAGGGAGTGAGTGTGAACACTTATTTCTGGTTGTGTTCACCATTTCATTGTATCTGTTGTGTAAGAGCTAATCTAAGTTGATTTTTAGTGCAAGTTTTTAAGTATTAGATAAATTATCCATATGAAACTTTAACTATAATTAGAAAACAGTATTAAAAGCCCTTATATGAATGTTTCTAAGTTTTTTATTTCTTCTCGTTTGCTTGGTTTCAGACTTGAGTTATTCTCATTCCCCCAGGTAGCAAATCCCATAGCCCCCAACCATGAGCATCGCTTTCGACAATTCCTGCATCATCTGATCAGATGACAACGGTTCACTGGAACTGCCAAGAGAACAAGATTGGGAAAAGAGAAAGATAGTGCTCATGTTTGTCATTTTTTGAGACATTGGGAGGTTTACTCTGAGGAATATTTTAAATCATCTAATAACATCTTAAAAATTCTCTTATTCACTTAATGAAAAGAAAAATTAGATTAATATGTAATGTTCTCAACTACTTTAAGAATTTTAAAATAAATCCCTATACTTTAAAAGTTTATAATTAAGTTAATGAACTTATCAATCATTTTTAATTGAATATTTGACTACATTTCTGCTAGGATTTTGAGATTTATTTAAAAATTCTTACATAATTTAGAAATTTACAGATTAATTTAATTGTGAAAAAATATCGAAAGCTTTGTATATTTTTAAGATATTTAATGTACTTATTCTTGTTTATTTATTTTTGTACAATATTAGAATGATTAAAATAGAATGATACCCCCCACACACACACACATATATATATATATATATATATATACAATATATATATATATATATATATATATATATACAATTATGTTTGAATATATTAAGGCCTATAGGTTACTTAAACCTCTCAACATTAGTCAACATATCCAGTCCCAGCTAGTGGTTTAACTAACATCTAGCAATATCCAATGAAAATTTTATTTTTATTCTAAGATGATTCATTTCAACTTATTATGTACGTGTTTGGTTTAAATTATCCAACATGGAAAATCAACATCAAATCAGAAATAATTCTCAATTGCTTCTACATCTATAATGAATTTGACGTGAAAAAATGATGATACACATGTAAAAAACACAAATCCAAACACACAATAAGCAATATGAAATGTGTTAGGTAATTAGGATAGACTAGAAGAAAAAAACATAAGGCATACTCTCGATATATTTGGAAGAAACATGAGAAATTACGTCAATTTACTAAAATGTGAAAAAATCACTCTTGTTAGCTTCAATCTAAATGTGTGAAGCTACATCCATAATGTGTAGTTAAACATGTTATTCACCTATATGATTTTCATGTACAGAATGTGATTCATCTTTCTCTTTTTCTTTTACATTTTTGTACTTCTCAAGTTCCAGGTAACTTAGGGTTTGAAATTTTGTCTTTTATTTTCATTCTTTTTGTCTTTTCAAAATTTTCATGATTTATAAAATATATGTTTTATTGTGATTTTTTCCTATCATCAAATAAAAAACAATGTCTCATTGATGTAAAAGGTTGATAGCTCCTCATAATCCATACATGTCATCGGTCGCACTTTTAAGAATAGGGCTTGTGCAAAATGACCTATTTCAAAGCAGCTAATTGGTTAAGACTCAATCTTTGGTGGAGAAGTTGGCGACAACCATCAAAATTAGAGGTCTGGTATTACACCTAGAGTATGAAGGGCTTCATCTAGTATGTCTTTAACATAGTCAATATGGCCATGTAAAGGAATATTTCTCCAAAAGGTTATTCCATCTGATGGTGATAAAGGAAAATTTGGAGATGACTACTACGTCGATGTATGGTGACAATCAAGTGAATGATGTATCACACATGAGGACTAACGTCAACAAAAAATATTAATTGCAACCATGCAACTCAGGGGGGTATGTTACAGAATCTTTGACGCAAAAGGTAACCAATTTAGGTCTCATTAATTATGTATTGATCTTGTGAATAAAATATAACCGTAGGAAGACTAAGTTAGAGCATCTCCAACGCAGGGACCTTTCACGGTTTCTTAGCTTGAAGAACCGGTTCCGTGAAAATACTACGCACTGGAGCGTGCTTGCGTGGCGGAACCGATTCTTGAGGAAAGAGGAACGTTGCTTATATAAGGAACGGGTTCTTAACAATATAATAATATTATTCAAGCTCAACCACCCGAAAAAGAAAGAGGGAA
>PYAF01001578.1:1110581-1137489 GCA_007407185.1 Glycine tomentella | reverse complement strand
AAAAATGTTAAATTTTATTAAAAAATATAAATATGTAGATTTGTCTGAGTTCCTTGTGATTTCTTGCATTGGAGCAAAATATTGAGTGAGTTCCTTAGCTGTGACATGGCACTGTGGGGACCATAAAAAGTGCTGCGGGGACCACAAAAAATTGCTTAAGAAACCCAAATTGGTTTCTTGCATTGGAGATGCTCTTAGTTATTTTGAAAATAAATCTACAAAACGTTATGGACATTCGTCAAGATAATGATGAGCATGATGAAACTGAAATGGGAGTTGGCAACCCAGTAAATACTAATGAATTAGCGTCAATATTTACGCCAATGATTGAGGAGTGCTCATTAGAGTATCCCAAACAAAATCTTTCTCCTATAATAAATTAGTGAATTGCTTGGATTTTAATAAGTAATTGATGCCTCTAGAAGCCTAATTTATGGAAGGATAATATTTTATCTCACTCTATTAATTTGTGCACCTTCGGGTGTGTTGGAAGAACCAATAACATTGAGTTTTGACTATTGTTTATGATAGTTCTCACACCCATATTTGTAATGCTTTGTTGGATGACCTGAAAGATCTCTTGTATCATATTCAAGAGGTTTAGGCATTCATTGGGCTCAATTCATGGCATGAAGTAATTTCACAAGGCTATTCAATATTATGATCTCATTACCTAATGAGTGTAGCTAAGTTGGCAACACATGCCAAGTTTGTGGGAGAATACATGGATTCGATCCTTGTAGAATATATTCTTAGAGAGAGGCAATAAACTTTTAGTGTGATTAAACTCGGAACCAAATATTAGTTTTATAGTCAGACTAAAGGATCGAAACTTATGAGAATACATTGAGATTCAATTAGGGAGTAAAAGGTCCTAATTACAATTATTACCAAAAAAAATATTGTGATCTCATTGACGTGTGCTCTTGAGGTCTTCCATGATTTGGAAAAAAATGATTAGTCTAAATAATTAGGTCATTTGCTTATCAATATACATTGTAGGTTAAAATATTAAGATGCTTTCGTGGTTCATATGCCCTTTTGTCAGTTCTTATCTTTTACTCCCACTTTTCTTGCTACTCCCCTTTTAGAAAACATAATTTCTATTAACTTCTCTTAGGGTTCTTAATCTATCTTTTGGTGCATAAGTCATTTCCATTCACCAAAACACATTACCAAATAAAAGGTGCACTTCATATGAAAAAGTGGAATTATAACTTTTTATTGAATGATGTGTTTGTAATTAAATGACAATGAATTTTTTTATACTATGGGTGCTTTTTTTTTTTTGTCTATTGATAATTGTTAATTCTAATCAATGAAAAAAGTGGAATTATAATTTTTTTAAAATAGATGTAAATTATTATAATTTCAATCTTCAACCTTTAATCAATAATTGTTACTTCTAAATTCGTTATAAAAAGCTAAATTCTAAAGCTTATTTATCAACATCTAGGGCTTCAATTATTATTATTATTTCTTCTGGTTCCTAGTTAGTAGTTCGGTAAAAAGCTAATTATTACACGTATTTCTCTAATCAATTTGATACCAAGATAAGAAATTCCATAAGTTTTAAATTCCATAATCAATTTAATATACTAAAACTCACTTTCATTTTTCATTCATGTTCCAACTTCCAAGCTACAGTATTTCTAATTGTTGTGGTGAGAAGGCTAGGAAGTGCGTGAGGCTGTGACTAATGGAAACATACCACTCTCCATCAACCAAATTTAACAATGATTGACAGAACCAGTTTATTATTTATATATACAATATTTATACATACAACTTGGTTATAACTAACACTGTATTACACGTGGCTTACGCAAAAAAAATATTTGCATAAAGTAATTGTTTTTTGTCTTAACCTCCGACATGTTAACTAATTCGAAATTGGATTAAATAAGTTTGATGAAGAGTGATTTTTACAAGGGTCGAACTCGGTAATAAAGACGCTAAATCAGTTTGATAAAGCAATTTATTTAATTTTTAAAAAAAGCAGGAGAAGAGAAGGGATAAGATTATAAGGTTTGGGTGGAATTGAGTGAAGAGACAGTGGTCTCATGAAATGGGTTTCGCTTTGGCATTCACAGCTTCTTCTACTTGCTGCTCAAATCTACAATCTCACTCTCTGTTATTCGCTGCATTGAGATCAAAACCGTGTATCTCTCTCTGCAACACTTATCGACCCAAACGCATTCGGAAGCGTTCTCCAATTGTTGGCGCTCAATCTGAAAACGGAGCTCTCGTTACTTCCGAGAAGCCCGACACTAATTACGGAAGACAATACTTCCCCCTCGCTGCTGTTCTAGGCCAAGTAATCATCAATCTCTCTGCTTCTTTCCTTCAAATTCTTTATATATTTGTTTTCTTAGCTTGCGTTAAGTTTGTTTATTGTTATCTTCGTCAATGTGTCTTGAATCTTACAAGTTCCAGTTGTTTTTGTTTTGCAGGATGCTATAAAAACTGCTCTTTTACTTGGGGCCATTGACCCTGGGATTGGAGGAATTGCCATATCAGGAAAGCGAGGAACTGCCAAAACTGTAATGGCACGTGGATTGCATGCAATACTGCCTCCTATTGAAGTAGTAGTAGGTTCCGTAGCCAATGCGGATCCGACCTGCCCAGAAGAGTAAGGTCACTGGTTTCTTCCATTTATAAGAAAAAGTTTACAAGTTTTGAGAAGTAAAAAAAAAAAAAAAAAAAAACGACTATTCTAATGCGTGGAGGCAAAGCCAATACGAAAAGGTGACATTGTTTTTTATGTCATAAAAGTAGATAAGATATTAAGGGAGGAACACATTAATGTTCTAGTCTTATGGGGGTGATTTTGTTCATACTGTTTCAGTGGAATATGATTTCGTCATTCATAATTGATAATGCTCCGATGATGTGAATTGTTCTTTTTGTGTATTCGCTTGCTCAATTTGCATGTGTCATCTTGTAGACATACCAACTCAGCCTAGTAGTTAGAACTAGCAATAGTAAATCCCTTGGAAGCTGTTGCATTCATCTCTTTTTGATTGGGATGAAGCAATTTTTGTTGATCCCTTCTTTCCTTTTTATCCTTGAGTCTTTGACTTACAAACTGTCTTGTAATCTTCTCTTTCCTTTGTTCCTTTATTTTAAATTTATAGATCAAGAGGTTAATATGTGTAGGTGGGAAGATGATCTTACGGAATGCCTGGAATATGATTCTGCTGGAAATATTAAAACTCGTATTATCAAGTCTCCCTTTGTTCAGGTACTGTTCAGCAAGTCAGCTTTGCATATATTTCATTATGTTCAGTCACCCAAGATCATTTTTCTTTTTACTATCAGTGAAGAAATTCCTTTTCTAATGAAAAAAAACATGCTTATTTATACTTCAGATTCCTCTTGGAGTCACGGAGGACAGACTCATTGGATCGGTTGATGTTGAGGAGTCTGTAAAAACAGGCACAACTGTTTTCCAGCCAGGCTTACTTGCAGAAGCTCATAGAGGTGTTTTATATGTTGATGAAATTAATCTTTTGGATGAAGGTATCAGTAATTTGCTCCTTAATGTATTGACTGAAGGAGTAAATACTGTTGAAAGAGAGGGAATCAGTTTCAAGCACCCTTGCAGGCCCCTTCTCATTGCCACCTATAACCCAGAAGAGGGTGCTGTTCGTGAACATCTGCTGGATCGCATTGCGATTAATTTAAGGTACTGGTGTCTGTAATTGACTTTTTAAGCCTCCCATTGGTTCACAAAGGATGTTCACTGTGGGGATGGGGAGAGTAGGATAAAGTATTTCCTGAAATAGGAAATTTTCTCACCAAGTTAAATACCAAACAAGCAATTTTTTGAGTTTGATTAAAAATGTCATGAAACAATCATTCTATTACCATCTGTCCACACTGCAGCTGTCCCCAATTTATGAAATTCTTTTACAAGTTATCTGCCTCCATTTCCAGCCCCCTCTTTGCTCCTTGTTCTTTTATTTTATTTCTTTCTGTCTCTCTCTCTCTAGCATCTGACGTGGTAAAAAGACCCTTTGAAAAACTTCTTAGATTACCATAAAAAAAAAAAAGACTAAATGGGTAAAAAAAACCTGACTCAAATCATATTTAATGGAATGAATTATCAAACTTTTGATCACCTCTCTTATTTCTAGATGCACCCTTCTGCAGTGCAGATGTTCCAATGAGTTTTGAAAACCGTGTTGCAGCTGTTGGAATTGCCACAGAGTTTCAGGAGAACAGTAGCCAAGTATTTGAGATGGTCGAAGAGGAAACAGACAATGCAAAAACTCAGGTATGTTTAGGGAAATAATAAAAGTGAATTAGAAAGGTGAAGAACAAATAGAAATGAATAGAAACTTTATTGAATATCAATCTCCTTGAATCTGAATTAGGATGACTGCAGAATCAAGAGGGAAATGAAAAGAAAAAAAAACATGAGTTACAAATAGGTATGTTTCACAACCCCAGGAAATCCGAGTCTTTTCTCTCCTCCCAACCTGTACTCCAAATCCAAACCAATCTCTACTATTTCCCTCCTACTATTTGTTCCCTCTCATTTCTCCCTCTCCTAATTCAGTTAGAATCTCTAACTAATTAACTAACTAACTGTTACTTCAGTTGTCAACGACTTGAACTGAGCCTAATTTGTTCACAGCAAAAACTGACCCAATTTCTATTCCCCTGTAATCACCCTTATTCATCCTAACATACAGTCATACACCTTTTTAAATTTGGTCGCTAACCGGAAAATGAATAGTAAAGAACGTATTTGTTAAGATGTCTCACATAGGCTATCAATGTGGCCATAATACTTATCAGGCTTGGGCTATTCTCCTCCCTTGAGCTAGCTTATTAAGTCTTAATGTTGGACCACTTGTGGACGTCTAGTCTTGGCAATCTTCATGCTCCAAATGTCCTCCCTTGCAAATTAACGATCTAGTTATCCTACATTGGGTATGAATATGGTCAAAATACTTCTTATAAGGCTTGTAGAATCCTCCTTCCTTGAGTTATCTTTTGGGGTTCAGTTAGGTTTGGTCTTTTCTAATGTGATATTAGAGCCTATCCAATTTTGATGTTGGGCCAATGTGCACGAGGTTGAACTAGACTCGGTCAATTTCTAATATGGTATTAAAGTCTATCAAGTTCTGATGTTCAACTACCCATGGATGTTGGAGTTATAAGGTTGGCTT
This sequence comes from Glycine tomentella, assembly GCA_007407185.1. Taxonomy (NCBI): domain Eukaryota; kingdom Viridiplantae; phylum Streptophyta; class Magnoliopsida; order Fabales; family Fabaceae; genus Glycine; species Glycine tomentella. The sequence continues at coordinate 1,132,309 of PYAF01001578.1, read as the reverse complement.
GGTGGTTAAAGGGAGAAGGGGAGAGGGAAAGGTCATGGGTTCGAATCCCTCCCACTAACAAAAACTAACAAACTAAAAACTAACATTTGCCGATAAAAAAATAAAAACTACCCATGGATGTTTGGTCTTGCAAACTTCATGTTCTAGATGTCCAATCCTAGATGTGCAAGTAAGTGTTAAGATGTCCCACATCAACTAGCTGTATGACCAAAATACTCCTTTTAAGGCTTGAGCAATGTTCCCCCCTTTGAGCTACCCTTTGGGGTTGAGTAGGACTGATTTATTTCAAATAGTATTTCTTAAGGCTAATCTACTAAGGAAACAAAATTCCTTAAGGAGTTCTGTTTGTTATACAAGTTACATAAACTTATCCTGTAATGTTGTAAACATGACAATTAGGTTCACATTCTTTACATCATTTTCACAAAACGAATGGGGCTAAAGATAGATAGGTAAGACCTACAGGAATTCATAAAAATTCTATATTTTTAAATTGAGTCCCCTATATGAGATTTTGTACACCCTACAACTAAATTACTGATTTTATAATGTATGTCAGTCTAGTCTCCACTCCCTCTACTATTATAATTTCTTTTCTGTTTAACTTTGCTTGATATTTATCTAGTGCAGATCATCTTGGCCAGAGAGTATCTAAAAGATGTTACTCTTAACAGAGAACAATTAAAATACCTGGTTATTGAAGCTTTACGGGGTGGTTGCCAAGTAAGTTCACTGTAATTCTTTCTACACTTAGGCAAAAACTTTTTATTTGGCACATTTGATGTATGCAACAGATATCCGAAGTTACATCCATTTACTGTCTCTCAAGGATAGTAATTGATTCTACTGTGCTATCATTAAATCAGCTCCCGATTGCTTCATTCGTTTGCTATTTGCAGATAAAGACATCCTTCCAAATTTTTGCTATATTAATATTAAATTATTAATCATTTTGTGAAGCTTCAAACCATCCAACAGAGAAAGGTGTATCAAGTGAGAGGAGTGTTTATATGAGAGAGTGAGAGGAGTAAACATGACCACTTAAAAAGTTATTTAATAATCATATGACCACTTAAAAAAGTCACATGACTTTATCTTTTAATCTTAACCTTTTATGATTTGATTCAATGGTCACGATTCACTCTACTCACTCCCATTATAAAAGTTCTCTCACTTGATATGCTCCCTATTATAGCTTGCAACATACGATTTTGTTCATAATTATCTCATCTACTTTCAAGGTTTTACTGGCTTTTTAGGTGATTCTGTACATTGTAAATTTAAGAAAATTTTTGTATGCATTATACTGATTTCTGAGTTGAGGTTATTAAATAACATGTCTTTCTTATGCCAAAATAAGGTTCTTCCTTCCCTTAAACTGCTTTATTGTTTTGGCATTAATTCATGAGTATATTTGATGTCATATGTGTGTGCTAGTCTAAGTAGTTTTGGGCATGTAAATTATACTTGTCAAAGGGAAGAGCAAGAGAGAGGAAGAACTAGGCTATATAAAAGAGATAAGAAGTTATAGATCTCTTGCTTCAATATATAATTTCAAAATTTTGAATTGGTGATACCATGGGAGAGTTAAAACAAATATTTAAAACATTCTGACATGACACTTTGTCATTCTACAAATACTCTATTAGTCTATTCAACAGAAAAAACAACAATTAATTGTTGTACTTATCACTCATTGCAGTAGTTTGGAGATCAACCCAGTTTGCAAATCGTTATCATGTTGATTGATAATTTTGAATACTTGTTATGAACAACAGGGACATAGAGCTGAGCTATTTGCTGCCCGTGTTGCAAAGTGCTTAGCTGCTCTGGAGGGACGGGAAAAGGTTTATGTGGATGACCTAAAAAAATCTGTAAGCTTCCTTTGAAGTTCGAATACAAGATTTTAGTACATAATTTCAATAGTTTTTCATTATTTTGGAAGGAGATCCTGAAGGTTAGGGTTTTATCCTAGCTTTAGAACTTAGCTCTAATGCTCTATGTGTGTGTGTGTGTGTGTGTGAGAGAGAGAGAGAGAGAGAGAGAGAGAGAATATTTGTGAAAACTGAACGATATATCCTAACTTGATCATAGTTATGCTCTCTTTATATTTATACTAATGAATTTTGATTAAGTACATTTAGTAAAATTAGTAGAAACCCATCCCAATAACATTCATTACATACTTTGCTATTTTACTTTTTTTCAAATAATAAAGGACCTATCTGATAAATTGTTTATCATACATTTTCTGATACAGGTAGAATTGGTCATTCTACCCCGGTCAATCATTACTGAGAGCCCACCAGATCAACAAAATCAGCCTCCTCCCCCTCCGCCTCCTCCACAAAATCAAGAATCAGGTGAAGAACAGAATGAAGAGGAAGAACAAGAGGTTGAGTTAAACCATCTCTCAAATAATTTTTTTTAGGACAATCCCTTTTTAAAAAGTATTAGATTGTGATCCATTTAGTGGTGAATATTAGCTATGTCAAATTGTCATCTTGTAGTTTCCTTTCTTTTAAAATGAATGTTTGTGTATGGACTATGGACTTATTTGCATAAGATTTCATGAATGAAATCGTTGAGATCCCATATTTAAAGATATAGCCAAAGTAGAGCTTATACAGATTTGGACAATCTTCGCTTCATAAGTTAATTTTTTGGCTTAAATTAGGCTCAACCTAAATTGAAGATGGTATGACCACCTACCTTAGATCTAATATTGGGTTACCCTCAACTGTCCAAAAAATCTACCTGGTGCGGTTTTCCTAGTGCAATCCTAGACCGATGACTTTCTTAGTGCAATAAAAAAAAAAAAATCAGTCCAACAATCTATACATTCCAAATGGCCAATCCTGAGCATGAGCAGAATGTGTTGAGATCTTACCTCGACTATTAGATATGGTGGAAGTAAACCTTATAAAAGACTTGACAATCCTCACTGTATGAGCTAGTTTTTGAGGTTGAGTTAGGTTTAACCTAAATTCAAGAGTAATGTTCATCGATGCTTTTAAGTTCTAACATCCACCTTGCTGTACTTATAAAATTTTAAATATTGTCTTTCTAAACAGGATGACAAGGATGAAGAGAATGAACAACAGCAAGAACAATTACCTGAAGAGTTTATCTTTGATGCTGAAGGTGGCTTGGTAGATGAAAAACTCCTCATCTTTGCCCAACAAGCACAGAGACGCCGTGGGAGGGCTGGAAGGGCAAAAAATATAATATTTTCAGAGGATAGAGGTCGATACATCAAGCCAATGCTTCCAAAGGTTAGTACTCCTAAGTCCTAACCCCATTTGTTTGTCCTATATTTGAAAGAGCAAGTATCAAATATAGCTGGTTTGCTGTTGAATTTTTTTTAAAGGAATTTTAATGAATGCTGTTCAGTTGTATAATTGAATGATTTGATCTGTGTTTGTATCCAATTGCATTAATCAGTCTATTCTAACTTCACTATTGCAATTCCCATTAACTAGTTGTCTTTGATTGCCACTCGTATTGTATAGGCTTTTTTTCCACAACAAATGTTGTTACTGTTTGCAGGGCCCTGTAAAGAGATTAGCTGTAGATGCAACGCTTAGGGCTGCTGCACCTTATCAAAAATTGCGAAGGGCAAAAGACTCAGGAAACAGTAGAAAAGTATTTGTGGAGAAAACAGACATGAGGGCAAAGAGAATGGCACGTAAGGCAGGAGCATTGGTACGTATGTTCTCTCATTCAGAACTTGCATTTACAGTAATTAATTTGAAATCAAAATATAAAGAATTATTCTTCTAAAGCATTCTGATCTTTCCTTATCATCCTCTTATTCTTCTCCTATCATCTCTATCCTCTTCACTTTTATTTTTTAAAATAGTTCTATAATTTTGCATACATCTTACTGTGTGCTTGTGTCTAGTTAGCAATTGTTTTGTTACTGCAAAGCCTTAAAGGTGTCTTACTGTCGATATGATTATTAGTAATTAAACTGCTCTGATGTTCTTATAGGATTTAAATTTCAATATTATTGCATCTGTATTTAGCCAGAGGAATTCACTTCATATCAAAAAACTTTATTTGACTAGGCTAGTATGGAATATAATTTCAATCTCAAAGGTAGTCTATTGTGAAGCTTGCTATGAAAGCAATTATGAAAGAAATATTGAACTTGTTTGTGGTAAGATTTTATGCATTTTGTTTTTAAAGAATCTTAATAATTGCAGGTGATATTTGTGGTTGATGCAAGTGGAAGCATGGCATTGAACAGGATGCAGAATGCAAAAGGTGCAGCACTTAAGCTTCTGGCTGAAAGTTATACAAGCAGGGATCAGGTGAGTAGGCCATGTAATGTTTTAAAATTAGGAATTTATTTTAATTGATTTATGAATGAAAATGAACTGTAAAATTATTCTCAGAAATTACATATACCAATCCACCCTGTAGGTTTCACGTATGAATTCTCATACAGAAGACAAAACTTGTATTTTGACTTTAGAGACTTGTTATACCCTCCTAATGGCCTAATGGAGAATTAGTGCATGGATTGGTACTTGTTTTCAGTGTTAACCTGTGCATAGCTCTGGTTACAGATACCGCCATGATATGCATATTGATTCCATTGCAAATCCTTGAACCAGAATCACTGTTATAATGGAACAATAGTGGAACATATAATGTTCAATTGATGATATGCTGGAGTAAACAGAAAGCACGACTCATTTTTATGATGCTGTTTAAATAATCTTATTTCAAATAATTATTGCTCCTGTTAAATAGGTATCTATAATTCCATTCCGTGGAGATGCAGCTGAAGTTCTCCTGCCACCTTCTAGATCAATTGCAATGGCAAGGAAACGTCTTGAGAGGCTTCCATGTGGTGGAGGGTCCCCACTTGCTCATGGTCTTACAACGGTATGCAGATTTTTACATCTCTCATGTTTATTACGTTAATATATTCAAAGTTTTGAACAAAAAGTTTTACCACTGTTAAATTTATAGAACCATGGACTTCGATTTATATGTTTTTAATATTTTAAATGATTTACTGACCAAAAAAAGTATTTTAAATGATTTCCTAATATTGACATTTTTAAGGAAAAAGGGATTACCGGTTATATGAAAATGTGACTTCTTGATCACATTTTAATAGGTCTAGCTAAGTCTTTTTAAGCTTATTAATTCTTATTTATGAAAATATTTAGGCTGTTAGAGTTGGATTAAATGCGGAGAAAAGTGGTGACGTTGGACGTGTGATGATTGTTGCAATCACTGATGGCAGAGCCAATATATCATTGAAAAGGTCAACTGACCCTGAAGTTGCCGCAGCTACTGATGCCCCAAAACCTTCAGCGCAAGAATTGAAGGTAGTGTTAAGCTTTGTAATTGGACTCATAGTTACTTTCAAATGACACGATCCTTAACTGTCATATTCTGTTGTCATTTGTGTGTGTGTGTGTGTGTGTGTGTGTGTGTGTGTGTGTGTGTTGGGGAGGAGGAGGGTTAGCGATCGGGGCTTAAGTAAAGGGGTAGTATGAACCTGCATCCTCATCAAGTGGGTACCATCATGACAAATTCCAAATGGCATGTGGAAGCCATTTTCTGACACCAAAACTTTTTAGAACATGTTATCTAGTGTAGTCTGGAAGCTAATGATATTAAATTCAAGAGCGGTAATGCTCTTTCTAATAATATAATTAGTGTACATTTACACCATTCCTTTGAGGTTCCATTATCTATTTTGACCATTTTGTAATGTACGTGAGGGGGATTAGTAACACGTGATTTAGAAACAATACGTTTTATTAATGTTTTCCTGTCTCCTTTATTTTTAGGCAAAACATTATGCATTATTTTTAATATTTAATTTTTTTAGCAAGCATTTACTCATGATCTTTTGAAATTTGTACGAATTGGGAGGAATTACATATATATTACTTGTTTAGTTCTAACTTGTCTGAGTCTGAACTAACTGTTAACTTTGTTTTAATATAAAGGATGAAATTCTTGAGGTGGCTGGGAAGATATATAAAGCAGGAATGTCTCTCCTTGTCATCGACACTGAAAATAAGTTTGTCTCAACGGGTTTCGCCAAGGAGATTGCTAGAGTTGCCCAAGGTTTGTGTACTACAATTCTACTGAATCGATGTATTTCGTATCTTCAATAGAAGAAAACATTATTCATAAAAATAATTTAATACTGCAGGCAAGTATTATTATCTGCCAAATGCTTCAGATGCTGTTATCTCATCTGCAACAAAGGAAGCTTTATCAGCTTTGAAAAGTTCATGAAACCTTGTAAAATAAAGCAGCCAAACATCACTTCCCCCTTTTGTCGTAAATGCTAATGTAAATCATGCAAACTATCTATGATGGGAAGAACGCATATTGTAATTGCCAGGAGCAATTTTTAATCATACCAATGCTAACAAACCATAGACACGATAATGATCAGTGTTGTGTTCGCTAACTCCAAAAGATTTAAGCTGAGCTCAATGGCATTTCAATATTTAAAGCATAATTACTAAAGAAACTTACCTTCAAAATTATTAAATAATATTATGTGGCAGTAGCACATTGGCATTTCTATTTTTAAAGCATAATTATCTAGAAACCTTAGCCAATGCAACAATAATTTTGATTTATGCCTATGCCAGCCAATCTTATAGACATGACGATCGCAGTTATAAAGAGAATGATTGCAAATTCTAAAGGATTTAGGTTGCGTACATCGGGACTCCAATTTTTAAGCATAAATTTCCATGGAATGGAGGAATTCTAAAATATTTTGTGAATCTCAACGGCTGAAATTCAATTTAAAAATATTGTAAATCCAAATATGATATTTAAATGGATTGAGCGTATATAACTCTACTGCCACGTAAGGGTTTCTCGTTTGATTTGTGAGAACTTACTAACGACACTCAGTCAAAGGACTAGCTGCAAGAGTCATCTAATCTAACACTTAACGACAACAGTCACAGACCAGAGTATCAACATTAAGGTAAAGGGCAAGGTACTATGATGCTGCAAGAAGGCTTAGTCTTTACGTGATGTTAACTGCCTCAGATTGTACTTGGAAAGCTCCTTATATTTCTCAATGACCCCGATCAAGCACACAGTCTGCCACGCAAAACAGGATGATGATGCATTAGTCAGTTCAATGTCAAACTGAGACAACATAAAAAATTACATACTATGAACCGAAAACTACAGCAGCACTGTGGTAAGTGTCGATTCGAAAAATGGTACATCAAAACAAAATTCAGCATTCAAAAAGAAATGCACTTATGACTTTTCAAGGTGTATATGCCCAAACTATGCAAGTGCTTTTTGGTGACAAAAAATAGGCAAAATCAGAAAATCTGCCGGAAAAGAAGAATTGGTATTTAGTGAAAGTAGAAGTATAAAACACACTTTTTGATTGACAAATTAGTTTTTTTTTTTTCTAATAGCGAATTTATTTAACAATTTTCAAGAAAGCCATTAAAAATTGCATTCATTTCACAGCAACACTAAGCGGACAATTTGGTGGGGCAGTTAAGCAAGTAAATATAATAGCAGTCAATTTGAAAAGATAAATGAAGGATAATAATGTGGCACGTCATGACAAGCACTTCACAACATAGTTGCTGCCAAGGGAGAGAAAAATTACGTGATGAGTACACAGGATAAGCATTCAGCAGACATGACATACAGTTTAACTTAAATTCCAGACACACCATGGCTTTCTTACCCTGGCAATTTCAACTACTATAGTTTTATCGGGATTTTTGAGATCAACTTTATGGGGTCCAGGAACTGACTTTGCCACAGCATCGATGATTTCCTTCCTTTCAACACCAGTATTTGCGCGTGCCTCATACAGTACAGCAAACTACAAACAAAAAAGCAAGTCAAGCTACAGACAAAAGGACCCAGCCATAGAAAGAAAAGAACTGAGCATAAACTTAGTTAACTTGTAGAACAAATTAGACATAAGATAGTATATAAATGAGCAAATCTACAATAATGAAATTAGTTTTCCAGAGAGATTGAAAGGACCCAGCCCACTGTTGTAAAAATAATGCACAATGCACATGCCAAATTTCATCTTGGTCAAATACTAGACTCTGGATATAAGAATTGGAGTTTAAGTTTTAGAATAACAATTTCAATTCTAATTCTTCTGATAAGTCATTCAGAATCCTAAAATTGGATAGGATTCTATATACAGTCACCACGGTAATTTTTAATAATAATATATTTCCATGGTTTAGGTCTATGAACTACACTTCAGCAAAGAAAATGTGTATCACTATTAACATAATTGAAATTTTAATAGATATAAATAAAATGGCTTTATTGTACTAATGGCAGCAAGGAATGGTGGTAGTAAGCAGCATAGTTAATATTGGAGACAATGACAATGGCAGCGATGATGCAATGGTAGCTTTGGCAACAGTACAAGAGACAATATAGGTGGTGCTGATCGTGGCCACAGTGAGCACAGGTGATACATGGTGTTAAATGTTAATACCAATGGTAATGATGAAAACCGTGGTAACAGCATTAAACTTAAACAATCTAATGCTGAGTTTTTTTTTTTAAAAAAAAAATTCTTTCTGGATCTGGGTTCAGAATTGTGAAGGATTTTATTTTGTGGTTTTCAAATAAAAAGGAATTGTTTTTCAATTCTAAAAAATAATGACATGAAAATTTACAATTTGTGGCCCAAGTTCTAATTTCAAATTAAGATCCCTAAGCACCCAAATGGAGCCTTATTTATTTCATACACAAGACATCAAAATGAAATAACTTGTCCCCCTGCTCCCTTCAACAGGAAAAAAAAAAAAAAAACAAGTAAATTAAAAAAATTCTTGGAACCACTTGTTTGCGTCTTTGTTATGTTTTAGAAAACTTAAGTTCTTGAATGCAGTGACAACCAGTTATTGAATGGTGCACTTCGTGAAAGACGCATTTAAGCATTTAAGGATACAGAGTTTCAAGAATTTTTTAAGGCAGTAAAGGTAGCTTTCCAGGAGGATTCTCAATCTTCGCAACCTTGGCAGTAGGTCTCACTGAGTGTAGAAGTTGGAGCATTAGGTAAAAGAATCATTGTTAAATATGGCTAATTTACTATAAATATACCTACCCAGCTATATTAATTTCATAATAATAACATTGGCAACATTTATGTAGTTTGGAATGCGTGCTAAAAATAAAATGTAATACAAACTGAAACACTAATGGACAGTATTACCTTGTGTGGATTTTGAGTTTCCACAGGAAAGTACTGTTCCACAAGAGGCTTGATTGCTCTTGAAATTTCCTCCTTTGAAGCATAACATGAGACTTCAATTGGCAAAATTCTCAAAATAAACCTAGAAGTATTCAACACTGCGTTAGTGTTTCTGTGGTTATAGAGAAAAAGATATTACAGATATACCTTGACATATGTTTCCCTGTTGATGCTGCTGATGTCACTATCCGGTGAACTATATCCTTGGGGCTTCGGTCTCCATCTTTCTTCCGCAGTTGAACAAATACTACACCATTACAACCAGAATCAAGCTTGACAAAGCGCCTCTGTGGGAAGAAAAAAAGACCCTTAGCAAAACACAAATAAAAAATGGACGAGTAATGTTGAAACAAATCCTAGGGCTTCAATGTCGGCCCCAGTGCCCTCAAATCATACTCTAACACAATGAACTGAAGAATTACGTGCAGTGTCTTTCTACATCCTAATATTCACCCAAAAATAAACTCTACCGAGGAAAAATGATAAATATTAAAGCGGATCCCCCTACTAATTAATTATTAAAAGTCGAAGGCAGTGACTATTTTAGACATCCAGATGATTCTACTCTCAGACAATTTTAGCCCCCAAAGCATCTTTTTTGAAGATGTCAACAAATAAAGATATTCCAGAACAATTTTGTACTCAAAGGATAATATTTCCAATATCATACTATATTTTCCATCTCGTCATTAAAAAGAGGCAGCAGAAGACTCAGGAATTAGGGACACAACCAAAAATAAAATTAATATGAATGCCATAACCATGAAAAGAAAAGAAAACAAGGACAAAGGAACCAAGAGGCCATTTGATTTGAGAAAATATTCTCTGTTTTCGTTTTTTGTTTTTTACTTTTAACTACAAAAAGGTCACCTTGTTTTTACTTTGTCCTTTTATTTTCAAAAGTGTGTACATAAAACAATAAAAATAATAAAATTTATTTTTACTATTTCCTATCTAAATCTTTGGGGGGGAAAAACAAAATATAAATAAGGTGGTGTTTTTGTAATTAAAAGTAAAATAAGAAAATAAAGTAAAGAACATTTTCTCAAAGTAAACTGCCCTAATGTCTTCCTGTATGATTACAGACCTCAGCATTAGTTGCACAAGTATGTTCACGTGTTTCTGAATGCTACATATGCAGGGAATTCTGAGAAAAACTATTATCAGCAGATAGGCCACAAAAATGATTGGGTGAACCCAGAAAATATTAGAAATGTAAGATCCGTGAGCCAAGCTTTTTGCAGTAACAGAATAAAATAATATGCAGCACATTAGTCTTATCAAGTCACCTTTTTCTTGTCTCCCAATTCTTTGAATTCTTCTTCAATTAACTTATCAATAGACTTGTGTTCCACTTTATCACTAAAATTACATGCAGGCACGTTTGTTTTGCAGCACTGTCTCACAGCTGGTAGATCATCAGCTGCCCCTTTTGTAGTCTTAAGATTGCCATTATCCCCTTTATTATCACAAGTTTTATCTTCTTCCTGAGTGTGCGGTTCATCAACTTTATGAGGATCTGATTTTTCACCTGCTCCATCGTCATGACTGGCATTGTAGTCATTAGAAGTATCCAATTTTGGCTTTTTATCCCCCTTTTCCTCATCCCCATCCTGCACAGCCTCCTCCTCCTCCTCCTCTATCTCATCATCACTACTAGAAGAGTCAGAATCTGCAAACGTGATTTTTTTATTTAAAGGTTTGCTGGGTAACTCCTTTTCCCCATCAACAAGCTCTTCATAAAACTGCAAGACAAACAAAACAGAAGCACGGTGATATTATTTTACAAAGGAAGGAAAAGAAAAAAATAGTGTTCCAACCAAATACAAAATACAAATTTAAAGAAGTTGAAAAAATGAGAAAAAAAAAAAATATAATTCAAGCCTAAACTACTCTACTCTACTCTACCTGAACCAAGCCTAAACTATATATCCCCTTAAGTAAGTATTCGCATAGAACTCGATTGAACTCAGATTAGTAAATGGCCAAAACAGTGTCTACCTTCTATGATATACTAAACTAATAATAGAATCGGCGAAAGGAAAAAAATAAATAAAAAGATTGCACTAATTGAAATTTGCAATTGAATAAATTGGCATTGCTAATAGTAACTTGGTATTTGTATCTTGTTAAAATTGAAGTAATAGAATTCTGCAGCGCACATAAATTCTTGGAAGATATCATACGGAATCGAGAATATTGAGAGCTTCACGAGAGGCTTGGTGTTCTCTGCCGCCATCGCAAGTGATGAAAAAGCCTTGCACGCCTGGCCGCAGAGGGTACGAACCCTTCTTCTTCACTGCTTTCTGAAAAAAAATTCATGAAAACAACAACCTCAGTCATCGGCAACAAAATAAAGAGAAACTTCGAAATGCACATAACAGAAGAGGAGAGAGACGTTGTGAGGAAGATAGCGCCTTCTCTTTTTGCCGTTGGCGGCGGCGGCGGCGGCGGCAGCATCCGGCGCCATAGCACAACAACAACAAGGGGCAAAGCTACTCAACAGCAGTTACCGCTAATTTCTATTATATATTTACAATTTACAATATATGTTCTGGGTTTTTTTTCTCTCCCTATTTCTCCGCTCTAGGGAATAATAAATAGATTAAAAATATATTTACTACTGTATAATTTTTTTTAATGTTTTTTTTTTATTTTTTAAGAATTAAGAATTAATTTATACTTAAAATATAGTGGATAGTATTAACTTAAACTTGTTAATAAATAAATTAAAGCAAAAGTGTTTTAATAATTTTTAGCATAAAAAAAATAATTAGAAAAACTAACAACAACTATACCTCTGAGATAAGTCAGCTAACTATTTCATAAAAATACGTTTAAGTATTTTACCAAGTTTCTAGCTTATTTATTAAAAAAAAGTCAGACTTAATTTTTATAAAAAATTGTTTAAACAGAAAAGTCAAGTCTAGCGCTTTGAAAAAAAGACTATCAAACTTGATAAATCATTTTTATTTATATACAAACATAATATAATATTTTTCTTCCCGTACGAAAAAAACATAATATAAACATTATATTTTTATATTATTTTATATTATATATATTCAAAATTATAGATAATACATATATTGTATATAATTACTAATAAGTCTATTTAGGTTGTCGATAGGCTTACAACTTTTTATAGGTATTATGACTATTTTCTACGTTTGAAATCTAACAAACTTCTCTAATATGATATGTTTACACCCTGTTTTCATTTTAAATGCCTAAAATAATATTTTCTTCCTTTGAAATCCAACAAACTTCACCCTGTCACTCTTGAACAACAACAAACATATTTAAGGAATTTAGGGGGAGGAGGAAGGCTAGTGGTAAAATTTGAGTTCGTTTTTGGTTCAAGCTTGGATGTTTTGGGAGCATGACAATATTAGCAAGACTAGTTTGAGTTATGATTTATGAGGATCTTGGTGAAAGCTTCCTCAATGTGAGGGAACGAAGGAGTTTGGATTTAGAACATGGTAGAAGTAAAGAAAATTGCGAAAAGATATGAATAAGGAGAAGATTTGGGTTTAAGATATGTTTTTTGGGATTAACTTGCAGCATCAATCTTTTTTTTAATACACCTATTATGTACAGTGTAATACCGATTTTGTCCTTCTTGTAATCCGTAAGTTTCATAGAGATTGTCAATCCGTATGAACTTTTACGGATTTGTACACTCATCGCCTCATGGATTCGTATCTGTAAGAGTTTTATGAATTGCGAATTCTTACGGATTCGTAATCTGTATGAGTTAAAAAAATTTAAAATGATTTTCAAAATAATGACCCAAGCAAGTGTTGTCAAACATGTGACCTTTCAATTACAAACATTATGCTCTAACCAACTAAACTACTAGATCATTCATGTTAGAGGCTAATTAATATTGCTACATATAACATTATAAATTTTAATGCATATTTAATACACATAAATTTACATAATAATTTTTATAACAATTAATTTTTATCTAATAATATTTTTTTTACATATATAACATTTATAAAATCATAGGTTCATATACTTTAAAAATTTATATATATGTAAAAAAATATTATTAGATAAAAATTAATTGTTATACAAATTATTATATAAATTTATGTGTATTAAATATGCATTAAAATTTATAATGTTATATATAACAATATTAATTAACTTTTAACTTGAATGGTCTAGTAGCTCAGTTGATTAGAGTATTGTGCATGTAATCGGAAGGTCACGGGTTTGACACCTTGCTTGGGCCATTATTTTGAAAATCATTTTAAATTTTTTTAACTCATACAGATTACAAATCCGTAAAACTCTTACAGATACGGATTACGAGAAGGACAAAATCGATATTATATTATACATGTTGGATGTATTGAAAAAATGACTGGTATAGGAAGTTAATCCCTATTTTTTCTCTTATTTCAATTCACTAGCTATGTTATGGGCCTCGTTCACTCCTCCAACACTGACTTGAACTCAACCTTTGTTTGACCTGGGCTGTTACTTCCTGCATCTCTTTTTTTGCTTCCAAAATGACCAATCTAAAATAGACAATTACATTTTATAATGATTACGGATTTTGGCTTTCAGAATGACCAATCCGAAATGTAAAAATTACATTCCGAAAAGAGTGCAGGAAACAACTTGGAGGTGCAGGGAAGCAGCAACCCCTTTGCTGGTTCTAGAAACAAAGTCAAGACCCTCTTGAAGTGACACAACCAACGCTTTCATAGAGGCCTTACAAGGCTCGTTATAAATTTTGGGGTCGGAATACTACGAGACGATGAGGAAAAGGAGGCAATGGAAAAAGGAAAAGGCTGATAAAAATCAAATGAAGAGAAATGACATCGTTTTGATGAGGTCACATTAGACACATTATAAAGTTATTATCATCTAGGCAAATAAGAATGGCAAAATGAATTCGGATTCTATGAGGACCCGTAAAAGTATCTGCAACTGGGGAGGGTAATTACCTGCTTATAGGGGCTGGAGATGACAAAGCATATTTACTCATAATTTTTTGCAGGGACGGGTGCAGGTATGGGTACTATAATGTTCATCCTGTCCTGCACATGTCATAAATATTATAGATTAATGTAATTAAATTATGTTATTTAAGTAAATAATTTATATTATGCACATACTTTTTTGTTAAAAAATAATTATATTTTTCTAATTCAATTGGTATTTTAAAGTCACAGTTCATGCTTTCCTATTCAAGTGTTGATGTCGTAATTAAGGTTATTGGACTAGTTAAGGATTTGTTATTGATTTCATTTCATGTAAGTACTTTTTGTTTGAACACTAGAATACGATCATGTTTTTGTTTGTAAATTTCAAGTTAACACTTTTATATTAAAACTGATATTATCCATATGCTTCCAAATAGTATTTTGGTTTTGAATTAACTTACAAATCCAAAATATTATTATGTACGTAACAAGATGGTATTAGATTTAACATATCTTATATTTGTTTTACTCTATTTAAGAATAATAAATTTAAGTATACCATCATCGCATGATGTCCAGATTTAATTAGAAATTTTATTAAGTAATTAAAATATTAACTTTAAGTATTACTATGTTGGATGGTTATTTTTTTAATATTGTTTATCTAACTTAAGTTTGGACAAATTGATATTATGTTTGTTTATTTTTAATATTATTTTGTGGATACTTAGATTATTTAAAAGTGAATTTTCAATTTATTTATAATGATTTTTTAATTAATATATTTTTATTGATTTATTAATTTTATACATAAATAAAGCGAGTCAAGAATGCGAACATATAGGAACCCACTGATATTAGAGTGAAAATTAAAATTTTTATCCACAAATATATAAAATCAAGTGCTAATATTTTTTTTTAAACGTGAACATGAAAATGAATAATACAAAATCCTACTCAAACCTTAATCATTACCATTCCTGTAAGCAACTGATCGTGCCACTAAGTGTCACGTCCTTTAAGATTAACTTGGTCCAAATAATAGAAAGACGAACGTAACTTATGAAGTTGCTTATATCACGGAACCTTATGATGAATTGTTCTTTAAGGAACTAAGGTATGCTCTGTAGTCTAAAAATAAGTCTAACTGATCTACTGAATTAAACATAATCTAATAAACAAATATTAATTATCACTATTCTGATTTTTTATACCAAGGTCACAATTAGTATCTTCCAGATCCAATAAAGGAAAATTGTTAGGCGTGTCACTGAGGGCGGGGCAGGGTCATCAAGGCTGCAGTGGTTAGTGACAGGGCCTAGCAAACCAAAACTTTTGGCAACTACTAGTGCGATTTGTACAAAGTGGAGATGACAACAGAAAAACATGCGGACTTAATAATTTTTTGATAAGAAAACAAGACGTATAAGCAATTTCAATCTCAACATAGTACTCCTAGTCCTAATACTGTACTATAGTATTACATCGAAAGGTTCTCAACTGACAACAGATAAAAGCCATAAAAAACACAACGTTAAAAAAATGATAATAATTATATAAATGAAGATAACTTGGTCAAAGAATAGACGAAACCTTCCTTTATACAGAGATATTAAATATGGAGAATTAATTCTGATTTACATGGCTATACGTGTGTGTGTGACTATATATATATATATATATATATATTTATATATATATACACATATATGTAAATATATAAATATACACATATATATATATATATAAATATCAAACAATTTATATATATTTTATAGCAGGTGTACCCTCTATCCACAGTTTAGGATGAATAAGAGGCAGCAAGCAGTGCAGCCCCAATGCCGGATCCATCTTCGGTGACCTTTAGAATTACGTGCTTGGCAATATCTTCTCCCAATATTTCATTTAGAGCTTCACGCAAGTACTCCCTAAACAACGTATATTTAGAATACAATCCCCCTTCAATTGCCACAACTGTTCTTCTCATTTTCATATCACTTCTACTCCGTCCACCTGTGACGCCACCACTCCCGTCCCTACCAATCTTCTTCAAGATACCAACAATACCAGCAGCTGCCAATCGAGCAGCTCTACGAGTCACCACATCACACACCTTCACCACAATTTTTCTTGCCTTCAAGGGAACATCTGGAATCTGAGACACTCACATACATGATAAATTATTATTAGACTATTAGCAGGCAAGGGCACTGGTTTAGGGACAAAACTTATGCTGTCTCATTTTGTTTACCTCAAATATTTCATTAAGGATTCTTGCTACTTCTCTCAAGTCAGGAGAATTATCCTCATGCATAGCAGCCATCAAAGGAGTCCTGAAATTCCATCAGGTAATACCTTCAATTTAAGATTTCGAGGATAATATGCACACTATTTCAGAAATGGAGCAAAAACTTGCAAATTCCAACCACCAAGAAAATATATCTTCTAATACTAAGCCTAAGGTTTTCATTAAGGGGATCAAAGTCTATAACCATGGAGTGAGGGTCCAATAAATCCTTCCACCTTCACACAATAAATATATAGCAAATTCACTTTCCTGAAGCAATAAACCCTTGCCCGTTGGGTAATCAAAATCATGTAGCTACAAAATCTTATTACAACCAACAGGAGGAAAAAGAAAAGGAAAATAAAAAATAAAAAATTAATCCACCATGTTTAAGGCATTAAAATTGGGCACTACTCACTAGTAATCAAAATCAAAATAGAATTGAACTATTAATAGAGAAGCCAGATTTTAAAAATAAATTAATGGAGAATACATTATACAAACAGAAACAAATATTCAACATCAAATAGAAGTCATAAAAGGTCATGGATCTTCAGCTTAGAAAAGATTGAGCAGATATGAAAATCCACATAAATATTGAATATCAAATAATAATACAATACAATATGATTTACAAAAATATTTCAAGATATACACATTCGATTTCAGTTGTTGGTATGTCTTCCTTGGTTTGCACCATACAAAACTGAGATTCGGTACTCACCACAGTATGAAAGGCATTGAAAGCTTGGGAGAAATTGGTCCAAACATATCCGACTCTAATGACATCTTAAGAATGACTCTTCTCACGATGTCACCAAGATACATTCCTGATATCATTTTCTCAAAACCCTGCACCCAAATCTCCAAAATTTTAGTCATGACAAATCAAGCAACAGGAGTCATCAAATGCCAAACCTCACCTGATCATTTGGATTAGGGCTCTCAGCATCCAAATCAATGTCATACGATGTTCTTGGTAAGTGAGATGACCAAAAGTTTCCCCATTCCATATTGACAACCTAAAATATAAAAGGGTTACATGGCAAGTCCAAAAGCAAAACAAAAAACAAAAGTGAAAAGAAGAAAGGGCAAAGACCATTCGTCCAGATGTCATAAGAAGGCCTTGAGACTTGATAATAGCATCAACTCGTTCCAAATAGCAGGCATTTGTACCAGTACCAATTATAATTGCTGCAACAGTATCTGGATCATGATAATGTCCAACTGCTAATGTTCCAACAGTGTCATTAACCTGTTGAAAATGAACATGACATCATGTTTCACATAATAATCAGTAATACAATGAAACAAAAAAGGATTTATGTCAGCACACACCCCCCACCCCCACCCCCAAAAAAAACATAATTAAGGTGTATCGAAAAATAATAATTACACAACTATAGAAAGCATCATACAATTTCTGAACAACTTTTCCACCCACATAATTAAGGAGTACTGAAAAATAATAATTACACAACTATAGAAAACACAGCACAATTTCATATAGCAAGAATGTATACGGTTGCCATTTCTACAAGTATTACCATTTATCCTTCAGTCAAAAATTATAGAATAACAGTAAAAATTGACTGTGTGAAAAAGTAATAATTGTTCAACATGCATACCCAACTCTACATCTAGATTGATCAAATTATTGCATGGAAATGTCTTGAGACTTCATAAAAGAAAACTGAGATATCACATACGTACATTAAATATATGGGAAAAACATAATTCATCAAGGCAGACGTGACCTCAGAATGCACAAGACAGCTTAATCCCAGTTGTGTAAAAATTGAGAGGTGAGGGGATACAATCATAACATAACAGTAGATAAATGAAAGTACTTCCTTACCAATGCAGCTACCCGCACATCTAGGCCTTTCCGTGCCAATGCTTCTTGCAAACATGCTGCAACATCTCTTCCTACCTGACAACAAGCAGTTCTGTTCTTAACAAAACATGGCTATTATATTTGCACACTGCTACTGAAGGACCAAGTGCTACTTGAATAGGTTCTTCATTTCTATTTTTGTAACTATTTAAAGGGGGAAAACATAAATAGCCACTTTGAAAAACTAATATGGCCTGAACAGTTAAAAGGCTGTTCCGAGACCTATGTCAAATGTAACCGAAAATCGGGAATTAAATTCAACTACACCGATTGAATGCCTTGGAGTTATAAATAGTTTTTTTTTGTAAAACATAAAACTAACCAAATAATAACCATGTTCACGTCGTGCATATTTCTTTAAACACACAAAACTAAAGTTAGTGACCAAGTTTTATGATGAATATTAAACAAGAATTGCCATCTATCACAATACAAGCTTTCACGTAGAAACTGCTTGAAAGCCAGCTGACTAACCATATCTCCGATGGAAAACCCTTTTGTCCATTTGATTAAAATGCCAGAAGAAACAGACATTTGTTTCACAGGAAAGGAGAATGTAAATCCAAGCTCCCTTCTGTCCTGTGAAATATTGGAACCATCTCCTTCTTTAGCAATGAATTCCTTCAATGAAGACGCAATAAAATCAAAGAGATCCTGCAAGCAGCAAAATCAATTAACCTCTATGATGCTAAGAGATCAAACAAATACCAGAGAACTCAAATTTTAGAGTCTTGATCAAGTCACCTCGCTTGTGCTAGTCATTACATGTTGGGGAATGGGTTGTCGTTCTACTTCATGTTCAAAGTCTGAAGATGGTTGACCATTTAATTGAACCCGCAAAACCCTAAAATTTGTACCCCCAAGATGAAGTGCATAATATGTTCCTCTCTCGGTCCTGATAAAAGAGAAAAAATATAAATATATCAGTTCTATATTCAATTAAACCCAACAAAGCAGAAACAAATCTATTTAACAAATACAACTTTTGCATTCTGAACAAGACTTTGCTCAAGCATGTTGATGACGCATAAGCCTTGCCATCAATGTGTGCTCATAGTAGCGCACACGGTGAATCATAAACACATGGTAACGCTCAAAACAGGTATAAAATAAATGCAATCAAACTCCAAAAACCTTGGATTCTGTAACTCAGTCTTGCAGATTTGAGACTACCTTAAGTATTGACACAAATCATGCGTCACAGCATGGAATTTTCAAAACAGTATAGTACAGGAGCAATTTATTGGATGTTGCAAAAGAAAAGTTAATGTTCAACAGAACTCCCAATTCAAGAAATAATTTAATTAGAATACAACAACAGTATTGTCAATCAGTCATGGATTGTCGTATCATTGACTTCCATTATAAATTATTGTAAAAATCATTCCTTGATATATTGTGATAATTACTCTAAACTCTTCAAAAGGAATGTGACTTCACATGCTTGAAAACAAAATACAATGCAGATAGGTACGAAATGTGCGTAAACCACACGAGTGAAAACAGCAAATAAACAGTAACTTCAAGTAATTGGACTACAGCTACACACAGCACAGCAGGACATAAAAAAAACAAAAATAGGGAAAACCGTGAAAAGGGAAGCGAAATGACACTTGAACCAGAGAATCAAACAATGAGAATGGAACATTCACTTCCACAGAGAAGGAATGCTCATCAGCATTCAGCAGCAACGTAAAAGACCCGAACTTTGTGCAATGGCACAGTTAAGGGGCAAAGCAATTGGAAGAAGAAAGAGATGATTACCCATTAGGGAGATTATCCACGAATGTGAGAAGCATTTTGAGCTTGGAGCCACCTTCAGAAGCCAAACCAGCGTGCATCTCTACGGCCATCGCATCCACGACTTGCCTCAACCTGCCAACCCTAGTGACGCACCCTTCCTCCAGTTCCCTCACCACATTCGCCACTTTCGTCCACTTCCTCCGGCTCCTCACTCTCCGCCCCACCACCACCGCCGCCAACGCGCACGTCGCCACCGCAACCGTCACCGCCACCCCCACAACCACTCTCCCCATCTCCCCCGATCAACCAATCTACATCCCTACCCCACTCTCCCCTGATTCCTCACCACCAAAACCAAACGCCGCCGTTTCAACATGCACAAAATAAAAATAAAAAAACTCTTGCGAACCGCCGTTCGCCGGTACGATTGCGCTAGGGCGAAGCCAAGTGAGTCGCCGGCGATTGAGACGTGCCGGAAAAGTGCAGAGAGAGAGAGAGAGAGAGAGAGAGACGGCGGCTGGGTAGGCAGTGGTTTTGGAATTAGGATGTGCTGGAATGGAAGGAGGACCGATATGGAAACTTATATAAGGTGGGAATAAAGACAGATTTGCCCTCAGACACCTTCCGATATTTCGGATTTGTCACGGTATCTCTTGGCGATCTTTTTACCGTTTGTGACAGATTTTGAGGTTAATGACAACTTTGACTTGTGCCTCTTCTTTTTCTTCGTTCTTTCTCTTTCTCCGTTTTATGCACCCTATTCGGAACAATATCACATGCCAAATACTCTCTTTCCCATTTTATTATTATGTCCTACACTACATATTACACTCTTAGTTAAAGCAAATACTAGTATACGGTATTGACTAAGAAAATGAAAAATAGCCGATAAATTCAAGCTAACGAGTTTTAAGACATGTAATTGTCATAGTTGAATTTTCCGTGATCGTATATATGGGATCTCTTCCTCCTCCTTCTTTCTCTTTTTTAATTTACACAGTTTACACATCACCCTCAACATCTCAATCAAATACTATATTAAAATTGCATATATTGAATGATCGAATTCTTATTCAGTATGAATATTTAGTTTGAAATTTTAATCAAAATAAATATTTAAACAATCCATATTTGATTCGGTTTACTTTTTTAAAAAATGAATTGTTGAAAAAAAAATGTATTTTCTCATTAGTGATGTATCCAATATTATTAATTTAATTCTGGAAACAAAGAAACATTACAAAATATCATATTTTATTAATTAGATTATAATATGGTTATCTTAAATATTATCTTGTATTTATATTTTTACCAATTTATTTGCAATAACTTTGTAATATATTTGATTATTTTCATCATAAAGTTGATGTAAAATATTTATTGTCTTGTCAATAATTAATCTTTAGTGAAAATTTTGATTGATTGTGTTTCAATCACATTTTTTCTATCAATAAAATCATTTAAAAATATGTTCTCAAAATAAATTTATCAAGTCTCTATTCTTCTTCAAATAAATATTTACTAAAAAATATTCTTATTTTGTTCTAAAAAATAGTTGTTCAAGATTGTTTTATTGTATGAATTTTTTTAAAA
>PYAF01001578.1:1086981-1110481 GCA_007407185.1 Glycine tomentella | reverse complement strand
GTTAAACCCTTTAGTAGTTCTATGTTCCAGTTGTTCCCTGTTTTAATTCTTTTATTCTTCTTTTCTCTTCTCCTCTCACCATTCTTTTATTTTAACTCTGTTTCTCTCTTTTGTTTTATTTTCGATTTATCATTGGGTTCATCTACCACCGACCCCAATTAATTTGGGTTAAAGGTGCTGTTGATGTTGATGTTGTTGACATTTCAGCTTAGAAAAGATTGAGCAGATATGAAAATCCACATCAATATCGAATATCAAATAATAATACAATACAATATGATTTACAAAAATATTTCAAGATATACACATTCGATTTCAGTTGTTGGTATGTCTTCCTTGGTATGCAGCATACATTACTGAGATTCAGTACTCACCACAGTATGAAAGGCATTGAAAGCTTGGGAGAAATTGGTCCAAACATATCCGACTCTAATGACATCTTAAGAATGACTCTTCGCACGATGTCACCAAGATACATTCCTGCTATCATTTTCTCAAAACCCTGCACCCAAATCTCCAAAATTTTAGTCATGACAAATCAAGCAACAGGAGTCATCAAATGCCGAACCTCACCTGATCATTTGGATTAGGGCTCTCAGCATCCAAATCAATGTCATACGATGTTCTTGGTAAGTGAGATGACCAAAAGTTTCCCCATTCCATATTGACAACCTAAAATATAAAAGGGTTACATGGCAAGTTCAAAAGCAAAACAAAAAACAAAAGTGAAAAGAAGAAAGGGCAAAGACCATTCGTCCAGATGTCATAAGAAGGCCTTGACACTTGATAATAGCATCAACTCGTTCCAAATAGCAGGCATTTGTACCAGTACCAATTATAATTGCTGCAACAGTATCTGGATCATGATAATGTCCAACTGCTAATGTTCCAACAGTGTCATTAACCTGTTGAAAATGAACATGATATCATGTTTCACATAATAATCAGTAATACAACGAAACAAAAAAGGAATGTCACCACACTCCCCCCCCCCCCCAAAACATAATTAAGGTGTATCGAAAAATAATAATTACACAACTATAGAAAGCATCACACAATTTCTGAACAACTTTTCCATCCACATAATTAAGTAGTATTGAAAAATAATAATTACACAACTATAGAAAACATAGCACAATTTTATATAGCAAGAATGTATACGGTTGCCATTTCTACAAGTATTACCATTTATCCTCCAGTCAAAAATTATAGAATAACAGTAAAAATTGACAGTGTGAAAAAGTAGCAATTGTTCAACATGCATACCCAACTCTACATCTAGATTGATCAAATTATTGCATGGAAATGTCTTGAGACTTCATAAACAAAAACTGAGATATCATATAAGTACATTAAATATATAGTGGAATAACATAATTCATCAAGGCAGACGTGACCTCAGAATGCACAAGACAGCTTAATCCCAGTTGTGTAAAAATTGAGATGTGAGGGGATACAATCATAACATAACAGTAGGTAAATGAGAGTACTTCCTTACCAATGCAGCTACCCGGACATCTAGGCCTTTCCGTGCCAATGCTTCTTGCAAACATGCTGCAACATCTCTTCCTACCTGACAACAAGCAGTTCTGTTCTAATAAAACATGGCTATTATACTTGCATACTGCTACTGAAGGACCAAGTGCAACTTGAATAGGTTCTTCATTTCTATTTTTGTAACTATTTAAAGGGGAAAAACATAAATAGCCACTTTGAAAAACTAATATGGCCTGGACAGTTAAAAGGCTGCTTCGAGACCTATGTCAAATGTAACCGAAAATCGAGAATTAAATTCAACTACACCACTGATTGAATGCCTTAGAATTATAAATAGTTTTTTTTGTAAAATATAAAACTAACCAAATAATAACCATGTTCAACGTCATGCATTTTTCTTTAAACACACAAATTATCACTAAAGTTAGTGATCAAGTTTTATGATGAATATTAAACAAGAATTCCCATCTATCACAATACAAGCTTTCACGTAGAAACTGCTTGAAAGTCAGCTGACTAACCATATCTCCGATGGAAAACCCTTTTGTCCATTTGATTAAAATGCCAGAAGAAACAGACATTTGTTTCACAGGAAAGGAGAATGTAAATCCAAGCTCCCTTCTGTCCTGTGAAATATTGGAACCATCTCCTTCTTTAGCAATGAATTCCTTCAATGAAGACGCAATAAAATCAAAGAGATCCTGCAAGCAGCAAAATCAATTAACCTCTATGATGCTAAGAGATCAAACAAATACCAGAGAACTCAAATTTTAGAGTCTTGATCAAGTCACCTCGCTTGTGCTAGTCATTACATGTTGGGGAATGGGCTGTCGTTCTACTTCATGTTCAAAGTCTGAAGATGGTTGACCATTTAATTGAACCCGCAAAACCCTAAAATTTGTACCCCCAAGATGAAGTGCATAATATGTTCCTCTCTCGGTCCTGATAATGCAGAAACAAATCTATTTAACAAATACAACTTTTGCATTCTGAACAAGACTTCTGCTCAAGCATGTTGATGACGCATAAGCCTTGCCATCAATGTGCGCTCATAGTAGCGCGCACGGTGAATCATAAACACGTGGTAACGCTCAAAACAGGTCTAAAATAAATGCAATCAAACTCCAAAAACCTTGGATTCTGTAACTCAGTCTTGCAGATTTCAGACTACCTTAAGTATTGACACAAATCATGCACCACGGCATGGAATTTTCAAAACAGTATAGTACAGGAGCAATTTATTGGATGTTGCAAAAGAAAAGTTAATGTTCAACAGAACTCCCAATTTAAGAAATAATTTAATTAGAATACAATAACAATATTGTCAATCAGTCATGGATTGTCATATCATTGACTTTCATTATAAATCATTGTAAAAATCATTCCTAGATATATTGTGATAATTACTCTAAACTCTTCAAAAGGAATGTGATTTCACATGCTTGAAAACAATATACAATGCAGATAGGTACGAAATGTGCGTAAACCACACGAGTGAAAACAGCAAATAAACAGTAACTTCAACTAATTGGACTACAGCTACACACAGCACAGCAGGACATAAAAAAACAAAAATAGGGAAAACCGTGAAAAGGGAAGCGAAATGACACTTGAACCAGAGAATCGAACAATGAGAATGGAACATTCACTTCCACAGAGAAGGAATGCTCATCAGCATTCAGCAGCAACGTAAAAGACCCGAATTTTATGCAGTGGCACAGTTAAGGGACAAAGCAATTGGAAGAAGAAAGAGATGATCACCCATTAGGGAGATTATCCACGAATGTGAGAAGCATTTTGAGCTTGGAGCCACCTTCAGAAGCCAAACCAGCGTGCATCTCCACGGCCATGGCATCCACCACTTGCCTCAACCTCCCAACCCTAGTGACGCACCCTTCCTCTAGTTCCCTCACCACATTCGCCACTTTCTTCCACTTCCTCCGGCTCCTCACTCTCCGCCCCACCACCACCGCCGCCAACGCGCACGTCGCCACCGCAACCGTCACCGCCACCCCCACAACCACTCTCCCCATCTCCCCCGATCAACCAATCTACATCCCTACCCCACTCTCCCCCGATTCCTCACCACCAAAACCAAACGCCGCCGTTTCAACATGCACAAAATAAAAATAAAATAACTCTTGCGAACCACCGTTCGCCGGTACGATTGCGCTAGGGCGAAGCCAAGTGAGTCGCCGGCGATTGAGACGTGCCGGAAAAGTGCGAAGAGAGAGAGAGAGAGACGGCGGCTGGGTAGGCAGTGGTTTTGGAATTAGGATGTGCTGGAATGGAAGGAGGACCGATATGGAAACTTTTATAAGGTGGGGATAAAGACAGATTTGCCCTCGGACACCTTCCGATATTTCGGATTTGTCACGGTATCTCTTGGCGATCTTTTTACCGTTTGTGACAGATTTTGAGGTTAATGACAACTTTGACTTGTGCCTCTTCTCCGTTTTATGCACCCTATTCGGAACAATATCACATGCCAAATACTCTCTTTACCATTTTATTATTATGTCCTACACTACATGTTACACTCTTAGTTAAAGCAAATACTAGTATACGGTATTAATAAGAAAATGAAAAATAGTCGATAATTTCAAGCCAACGAGTTTTAAGACATGTAATTGTCATAGTTGAATTTTCCGTGATCGTATATGTGGGATCTCTTCCTCCTCCTTCTTTCTCTTTTTTAATTTACACAGTTTACAAATCAACCTTTACATCTCAATCAAATACTATATTAAAATTGCATATATTGAATGATCGAATTCTTATTCAGTATGAATATTTAGTTTGAAATTTTAATCAAATTAAATACTTAAACAATCCATATTTGATTCGGTTTACTTTTTAAAAAAAATGAATTATTGAAAAAAAATGTATCTTCTCATTAGTGCATATCCAATATTATTAATTTAATTCTGGAAACAAAGAAACATTACAAAAGATCATATTTTATTAATTAGATTATAATGTGGTTATCATAAATACTAACTTGTATTTATATTTTTACCAATTTATTTGCAATAACTTTGTAATATATTTGATTATTTTCATCATAAAATTGATGTAAAATATTTATTGTCTTGTCAATAATTAATCTTTACTAATCTGATTGATTGTCTTTCAATCACTTTTTTCTATCAATAAAATCATTTGAAAACATGTTTTAAAACAAAATAAATTTATCAAGTTTCTATTTTTCTTCAAATAAATATTTACTAAAAAATATTCTTATTTTGTTCTAAAAAATAGCTGTTAAAGATTGTTTTATTGTATGATTTTTTTAAAATAAAAATAAAAACACGGTCAAACATGTCCTAGGCAGAGATGGATATACAGGCAGCCAGCGCTTAATTTAGCCCCCCCTCCCTCAAACTTCTTTCAATAATCAATATGTATATGTAGTATTTTTTGTGTGAAAAGTTATATATTATTAATAATATATAATAATTAATTAATACATACTAATTAATGATAAATATCCTACTTTCAGTAAAAATAAAATTAAATAATATATACTAATTAATATATATGTTATATACTAATATACTAATTCTAGTAAACATATATATATATTAATAATTATGATAATAATATATATTATCACTGATTATATGTAAATTTTTTAATACTGAAAAACTTATTATTCTTTTAAATAATATATATTGTGACTAATTATAATCTAACACAAAGAGATACTAATTAATAGATATAATAAAAATAACATTTTTATATGACTTTCCATTAATTGTTATTATATATGTTAAGAAATTTGATGATTTTTAGTTATTATTATATGTGTTTGTTTTTTATATTATGAGATTATTATTGTGAGAACAAATTTTATTTCAAAACATGAAGAAAATTATACGATCTTGTATAATTTGAATTAAAAACAATTTTAATTTATGTGTAAAATAATAAATAATTTTATAAAACTTATTATTTATTAAATATTTATTTGTTAGAAGTTGGATATTTAAATAATTAAAGTAAAAAAATAAATTCAAACTTTCCCTTTGATGGTTTCCTTTTCCTAGATTTGTCCCTGACCATAAGTATTCAGTGAGTAAGTTATAAAGTCCTATAGTATTTACATATTTAAATTTATCAAACATAAACCCTTTAATATATATAAAAATTATACTGAATAAATACCATCAAACTTTCTTTTTTATTGAGAATTGAAAATGAGTGCACTCAATCTTAAAGACATTTAGATCAGCTCAGTCGATGAACAGTAAACATAAATTTCCTAATAATTAAAGTTGATTTGCAGTTAATTATTTTGTCTTCTCAAAAAATACTTCCCAAACTATAAAATGAGTAAATTATACAGACCCTTTATTATTAGATGCATTTAATGAGTAAATTATACTTCCCAAATAGTGTAAAAAAGGGGGAGGAATATCAGATTTAATAGGAGCAAATTTCAGAAGAAGTCTGTATAATTTATTCAACTATAAAACAGGAATATGCCCCGTTCTTGCCTTTATCATTAGTTTCACGACGGCTAGGGTTCCATTCAATATAATAATGTAGTATTAGGTTAGGGATATATTGCACTCCATTTTTTATTTTATTTTTTACTTTTTCACTGATTAACTACCTTTAAAAGTCAAAGTTTGTAATGTTGGCAGATGTTCATTTACACATTCCATATTATTATATCTTTTTATATCTAAAGTCATTATTAACTGTAAATTAGGAAGGTCGATTAAATGGGTAGGGTACGAACTTCGAAGGCAGCTTCTATTCATGGTGTAGTGTTGGTGCATTTAGCATCTGAACTAGTACGGCGTTCTATTGGTTTTACTGCAATCCGAAGACCCATCCATTTTTGGTACCACGTTCAAATGGTCAACAGTTCAAAATTAGAAAATTTTAATTAGAAAGTATAGTTTTTTTTTTTTTTTGCTTCGAAAGGAGAAAATATAGCTTTTAAACTAATGATGTTACCGTAGCAATACATTCTTATAAATTATAGATAAAAAAATATATAACGTGAAAGATAGAAAAAAATATTAAAAAAATGTTATAGAATTTTAAGTAAAAATAATAGAGAAATTATCCTTATACAACAAATTGTATGATAAAATATATAATTAAGAAAGAAAAAGAAAGAAATAACATCAACATTAATAATCATACCTTTAATCCAAATTAATCGGAGTCGGTGGTAGATAAATCCAATGATAGATACGAGAGGTTGAAAAAAAGTTGGAAGGTGAAAGGAAAAAAAAAAAGGGAAATAAGATAAATGAAAATAATGGGGAAATAAGGAGGGGAAGATGAAGAGGAGAATGATTAAAAAATAGACAATTTAGAATATAGAGGTAATAAAGGCAAACTGTAAGTTTCATCCACGTAAAAGAAAATATAGGATGAATCCAAATCTTCAGAGCAATCTTTTCGGAAGCCAGGTGTAAATTTATCCTTCAGCAAACCTTCCATGTAGCCTTGTAATAATTAGCTTTGATAAAAATCTTCTAAAATTAGTTACTTAGTAACTAAATTAAGACATAACCGGTTATAACTTAAATAATTCCTTTAAAATCTAACCAAACAAATAAGTATAAATACCCTGTACCTCAGAAAAACCCACCCAAAACATTATCAGCTTTCACTCACCTCTCCAGCTTTTCTTCCACTTTTCCTTCTTAAAATTATCCCAGCAGCTCCCCAAGCACCTCGCCGAAATTCTCCCAGGTAGGCTAGGCTTTAATCTATCATTTATAATTTTAATTCAAGTTCCCATTTAGGCCACACTTAATCTTTGTTTTAATTTGAAATTTAATTTTTATCAAGCTAATCTATTTCAGAAGGTACGTGAATTTTTACTGGACTGGAATTCAAGAAATACATAAATAATCTGGTAGACTTAAGTCATTAGCTTTTCAGGTAGTTTAGTAGTAGCCTTTGGAAACTAAGGAAGCATCTTGGATTAATACGATAGTATCATGATATTAACTCTAGAAGTCAAATATTCAACACCCCAGCCTCTTCTAAGATACTATACTAATTACATAAACTCATAGGCTCTGGAACCACTCAGCCATAGAACAAATATCTCGGTAAGCTAGGAACCGTTAGATGCTATTCTTTTCACGAAGCTTATCTTGGCTAGTGATATAAGTACCCCCAACATCACCCATGCAAGCCGACTTTACACCAAGCTCTCCTGTAAGGATTATGCTTTATATTTATACCTTGACACAAGGATTTTATATAGATTACAGCCCCCTGCAAGCTCTGCCTTGTCCACGTTAACGTATTTCTTAAACTCACCTCAGCCCTTTAAATTATCATGCACCATAAGCTTAGTTTCTGCACAAATTCTAACCATTGCGGCATAAGCTATGACAGCACCTCGGCACCATTATTCCATTTCTTGCAGCTGAACTCAACATGCCTACTAACCACACAAACCGAGAACCCCAAGAACCTTCACTCATGGCAACTCGACACTTGCAACCTCGACTAACACCCTTGCAAGTCCTGGCCTAACTTTCGAAACCAAATCACTGCACCTCAGCACATGTCGAGCTCCATTCACATCCCTTCCTGCACTGGTTAGTCCCGAAGAGCACCCCATACCCGGTCCCTCCTGCAACTTGGCCATCCGTCCCTGAAAAATGAACCCGGCCACTTGTGAGAAATTATTTCGGCATTCACAATGCATTACGGCACCAGTAATATCGGCCCTGTTTAGTACAACAACCACAAACAAGCCCTCCATCCCAGTTTCATTCCCCTCTCTATAATTATATAGATATACATAACTATATATATATATACACGTAACTATATATATATATTCATATAATTACTCATTCCCATCTCTTTTTATATATCTACGTAAACTATATATATATATATATATATATAATTATATCCTATTTAATATATTAAACGGATTATCCAGATTTTAATTATTACGAGGACAATGTTGGTATGATTCTCTAGTAATTATACATGATGACATTATTTCTAATTATTTCACTAACTGTTGTTCACTACAATCAGTGGCGGAGCCAGCCACTAATGTTAGCTCATGCCAATTAAATTTTAGCCCATACCAATTATCAATTTTTGAAGAGTATTAACAAAATAATTGTATACAATAAAAAAATTACAAGTATATTAATAATTTAAGCCTATGCCATGGCCATTACTGGCTTGGGAATGGCTCCGCCACTGACTACAATTATTATACCACTAAGAATCGACATCCCGTAAATAGTAAATAAATTTATTTGGTGAAATTTTACGTGGACAAGGTATGAAATGTTAATAAAATATTAACAACCGTGCTTTTTGTAAGGATAGTAATATTTTTCTTATATTATGAATTTGTGTGGTATGAATAAGAATGACCCGAGTGGTAAAGACCGGGCCTATGCTATTATCAGAGATCAGGTGTTAATACATGGAAATTCATGCATGATTAGCGTAAGACGGCCGCGACATTACTACATAATGTACATATGTAGAGGCCATGTGCACCTGTGATCATTACATTTCATTCCATGCATTCATACATTCATTTACGCAATCACTCGGCTATATTGATTTATTTACTAATTTGTTAAATTATTTGATGAATTAGTTTTTGTTTTATTTCATAACCTGCTAACCTATTTGGTGGTTTAGATTTGCCTACTAAGAAATTTATTTCTCACTAGGTTTTATTTAATGTTTTAGATGGCTGCAATTATAATTTTTCTTGACACACTGGATATTGCATGGTATGTGGATGAAGTCAGAAACTGTTATGTAGTAACTATGCAACCTGTTCTGCGTGCTCATATTTATTTCGGCGCACATTTTTCGATCTCAGTGTTTAGTGCAGAGTTTGACCCAGCCGATCCATTATCTCAGTTTGCTCCTATGTATCCAAACCCGGTCACCGATCCTATAATCGTACTCAGCAACGGAGACAGTACCGAAGACTATGTTTGAGTACTAGGATTATGGTCTTTGTACATAAATAAACATGCTGAAGTACTATGACTTATGACATGTAAAGTATATAGTCAGTATGAATATGACAATGTAAAACGGACGAGTTATGAAGTATGATGTATATATATATATATCTAGTTCCTTTTGTTGTTTATGAAGTAAAAAAAAATATCAAAATTTAACATAAAATAAAATGATCAATTAAGTATTTAAATACCTAAAATTTAGGACGTTACAATTTCAGTTTTCTATTAATACCATCTTAAAAAAGGCTTCTTTCTTCACATTGTACTTGATGATTTTTCAAAATAATATAATTCTCTTGAAAACTACCGATGGGAGAAATGATCATTTTGCACCCCAATTGCATATATTTACAATCCTTTTTTTTTAGAATAATATATTTATAACCTTGAAGGTGATAGAGTTGGAAAAATAATAGAGAAAAGGTGATAAAAGTAGTGAGAGAAAAAATAAAGATATAAAAATTATCTAACATGTTGAATTGTGCAGTTTTCAGTAACTTTTTTAATTCCTCAGCTACTAGTGAGAAAAAAATAAAGATATAAAATTATCAAACATATTGAATTGTGCAGTTTTCAGTAACCTTTTTAATTCCTCAGCTAATATTTTTAGAATCCTGATTAACAAGTTTTTTTTTTTAGGATCTTCGTGCTCTTTGCGCTTGAAGAATGAGGTTTGCTAATGTATGCGTCCGTTCAGTTCCGTCATACACAAGCAACTAGTTAATATAATATTCGCAACTTTAGAATTTCAAGGACTAATAAATAAAATATATAGTATCAATTCAAACTGTGTGAAGAACCGCTTGGACGATATAAGCTTAATTTTGTACTAGTTAACCATGAGACTACATTTTTAGACAGTGTAGTGTTTGTACGAATTGTTTTTGTCTTTCGTTGTGTTTTGATATGTTTGACGTGGGGTCGATCGATCTATTGTTTCTGTAAGGCTTTTGTCCCAACAAGTTTTGATTTAGGCAATTTCGGACCATGATTGTGAATGGTGGTTACTGCAGCTAGCATATATGGCACTGACAGCATCACACATAAAATGGAGCTTCTCAGGGTTTTGTTAATCTGTAGTGTGTAATTGGTGTAGCTCAAGTATAATTGGGACAAAGTTGTGCTTCGTGACATGACGTATTGAATTAAACAATTAACAATGCCAGAGAAAGTTAAAGTGCACAAACTCCACATTAGGACGTTAA
The DNA here is from genome assembly GCA_007407185.1 of Glycine tomentella. Taxonomy (NCBI): domain Eukaryota; kingdom Viridiplantae; phylum Streptophyta; class Magnoliopsida; order Fabales; family Fabaceae; genus Glycine; species Glycine tomentella. Next base: position 1,099,779 of record PYAF01001578.1, on the reverse strand, counting down.
CAAATGAGAAGGAAGGGAGAGAGGTGTGTGTCTTCGAATCCATCTCTAACATTGTCAGATAATATTATTTTATTTTATTCTTTTTAAAAAAAGACATTTACAAATGAGATTGGATTGATTTTGAAAATATTAATAATTATATAACTCGAATATTTTGTTTCTGTTTCTCAATATTCATAAGATTCAAATGTGGATCCATAACGTGAAAGAAAGAGAAAAATCAAGGAATAAAACTAACTACTAAATAAAAAAAACACATCCAAAAGCAGAAAATAGTGTATTTGTATTAACAAAAGATGATATAATCTCTAAAGACTGATTTAGAGTGTCATTAGTCAAGGAAGTTAAATAGAGTGTTTTATCGATTTTAAATGATTGATTGATGACAAATAAATATTACATTAAATATTTCAATGAATATCTGAATTTTTGATGATGGAACGATTTAGAGATAATAGTAATTTAATCAACAAAGTTAAATATCTCAAGATTTGAAGTGCTCAAATATGAATTTTGAACAAAATCATCTAGCAAGCATTTTAACTCTTGAAAACATTCTCTTTAAGATGTAAAAACCTTTCAAAATACATTGGGCATATCCCAAGAAAAAAGATAGTAACTTAGATTAGTATTCCATCTATTAGACATTAGCTTACGTATGTGTGTTCTCAATCTTAAACAAATTTATTGATATGTGTAGAAAAAAGAGTTGTGTGGTTGGAAACAATATTTGGAAATTGAGATTTTAACTTTAAGATATTAGTGTGCAAACTAATTTAGGAAGAAGCTAAAAATAACTGGTAAATCTAAACTTGAGTTTTTGTGAAAGATAATAAAATTTGGTAGATTGTTATAAACTGAATGTACTTTTTGAGTCTTTACGTTTTTACTCTTTTTTTTTTTATATTTGTTTAATTCACTTTGATTTGAGTTGTGATTTTTGTTTAAGAAAATTATAGTTTGTATTCAAACCTTTCGTCTGATACACATTTTTTAAAACTCTCTTTAAATCTATTCTCATAAGATGATAGTATTTTATGTGAAAAAGTTTGCTAGATTTTCGAATCACAGTTTAACCTCATTCTTGTAAATTTTACCTTTACATATATTGACAATACAATTTGATCTAATAAATATTTTATGTTCTGTACAATTTTAATTTAACTAGTTTCAAAGAGACACTAAAGTTAGAAGAAAAAAGGGGTGTGTTGTAGAATTAAGTGTCATCAAATGTTATGTACAGAAAACCGGTGGTTCTGGAAAATATTAATGACTTCAATTTAATAGTTATATCTGCAAGTAATTGTCGTGGATTTTAAAAACGAAATGGATACCTTCATTTTTTTTTTTAATATCAAATGATATAAATGTTATGGAACAATATTTATATCGGAAAAAAACTATTATCAAGGTTGTGGATAAAAAAAAATAGTATCAGATTGAATTTTAAGCGAAAGCAAAATGATTTTTTTATACACAGACTAATTTAATGAATTTAATTATAAAAATTAAAATATCTTAATTTTTATTTTTATTTGTTCATTTAGTAGTTGAACTTGGATGATTTTAGTATTAGACTTATTAGATTTATTGTGTAAATTCAAAATTTTAATAATAATAATAATAAGCATTTTAAAGATAAAAAAATACAGTTATAACTTATTTTATTTGTAAATTTAACTGCAACTAAAATTAGTTTAAAATTAAGTTATCTAAAATCTATTTTAAAACAGAGTGAGAGAGACACGTGTCTACCATTGTAAAACGAGGAAGGGTATGTTGGTAATCTGATAAAGTAGAGCAGATTGTTACTGGTTGCAAATCCAACACGCGCATATCAAGAAAATGATCGTCGTTGAACGTTCGAAAGGGCAAGACTGTAATTTCCCTGAACTGCGTAGGCTTCGCTCGCTGCATTGGCACACTGGCTCCACGGTCCTACTGGCTACTCCTCTCTCCGGTTTCAGCACTCGACCGAACACAATTTATTTATTTTAAAAAAATAACACTTTTATTATTATTATAATTGTCATGAGAAAAAAAAATTAAAAAATTATTATTTTATGTGTTCAAAATATAATATTAATTATTTTTTATTTATATATTTTATAATATAAATGATAAATAATAAAATCTATAAATAAATTAATAATAATATAAGATTAATTTTATAAAATTAGTATTCTCTTTTATTTATTTATTTATTATTATTTTTTATTGTGTAAAACAATAGTATTATTTTGAGACCCAAGATAATAATAAAATTATAAGTCTTATTAAACAGTATCTTTAGGATATTTATTAAAAAAATTAAAAAATATATGTATTATAAAAATCATAAATAATATAATTTTAAACATTTCAATAATTTTTTTTCAGTTTCTTATCTAAGGAGACCAGTTAACATTTTCTTAAAATTATTTATTGTTTCTCTTCATCTAAAAAAAAAGGTACAGCTGCTGCGTCCTTTTTTTTTTTTTTTTTTTTTTGAAATTTTATGAAAAAAGAACAGACAGAAACGGCGACGGTAGCTGCGTATTCGATCCATACAGTTCCAGCTGGAATCCGCTAAGTCCAGCTGTGTGTGCTCACAGGCGCACAAAGCTAAACCAACCCACGCACCATTCTACTATTTTCATCAAATCAAATAAATAAATAAATATACTCCACATCTATTTTTTTATTTGGTTTAAACATTTTTGTATTAAACAGTTTTCATATCTTTTTAATACAATGACAAGTAGGTAAATAATTAATTAAGGAAATTCACCATTTCACGTGTTTTTCTTTTTCACAAAAGGGGAAAAAACTTTTGAAATAAACTATCAAGAATCAACATAGTTGAAAAAATACTAGTTATATTTAAGTTACTTAAACATATTACCAGAATTTCAACATAAAGTTTTTTCAAAAGATGTAAAATTCACTTCGATGTTTAGAAATGAACTAATATTGGACTATTAGTTGGAGATAAAATATTCGTCATCCTAACTAATATTTTTACGACATTAATTAAAAAATTGAAACGAAAAATATTTAATATAAAAATCATATATTTCCTTCATTTCATTATAATTATTGTATAAATAAATACTTATCTCATAATAATTATTATTTTAACTTTTTTAATGTAATATTAATTATTATTTTTATTTATATTCTTTATAATATTAATCATGAATAACAAAATTTATAAATAAATTAATAATAATATATAAGTAATTTTATAAAATTATTATTCTTTTTTATTTATGTATTATTTTTTTAGTCTATATAAAATAACTTACTATAATAATTATTTTAAAATGGAGGGAGTAAGAGTGGAAAAAATATAAATAATATAATTTTATATATTCTAATATTTTTTCCATTTTAATTTCTTAATTAAAGTTCTAAAGACACTCGTTTATATTTACCTACAATACCATCAAAAGTAATATTTTCATAAAAAAATTCACTTTTAATTTTTCACTGAGTAATTATTTAAAATAGCATGAGAGTGCGCGGAACAAAAATTGATGGTGTAGGGAAATGAATATCTGTTAATTTTGATTTTGTCGCGAGTCATGAGATATTTTGACTAGTATAGCCATAGATAGGAGTAGTTTAGAATGCAGTAATTGAAGAGGGATGGTAGGTAAAAGGAATGATCGTGACCGTACATTTATGAACTGTGTTTATGGGACAATTCAGTTGACTTCATTCACTTGTGTTGTGTGTGTGGTGCCCTGTGCCCTTAATTATTAATTCAATTGAAGGATTTCCCATAAACACATATCTCTTTCCCTTCTTAATACTAACTTTTTTACTATAAATAAAAACACGTGCTCACAATTCACTGTGTTCTACATCTAAAAAACAAAATCTAATTAGACCTTCCGTGACCTGTGCCCCAACAAACATCAACGTTTTCGTTTTCTAATCACACTTCACACTTACTAGTAGTATAATACTACCACCTCCACATCACATTCGCAACATATATATTTATATATTCCATAATACAACCACAAGGTTAACTAATACTCATAATCAAATAGTACATAATAAGCATTCAAAATTTCCACTTTTATTTTTTCATTAACAAGATACATCTGCACCCTCGAGTGGGTGCGGGAATTTTTATGTTTGTTTTAAGTTTTTAGTGTTTGGTTTTGATTATCAATAATTTTCTTAAGCTTATAGGCTAGAAACGAGTGGTTCAGTTGAAGACGAAAAAAGAGTGAATGAATGGACTAGTTTGCTCGTCCAAAAACCACAAGTTTGAATATTGTGATGGGTATTGGGTTTGGAAAAGTTTGGCCCGACAAGCTACCTTTGTCTTATGGACTTCAACAAGAAGAATGACCCCTATAAGGGAATTACTTAATTTACTTTTGAGTGGTGCTTCATACACCATTCAAATTCTACTACACCATTAGTGTAATAGTGGATTTTTCGTTTCGCCCTTGTCTATTTAATTAGTCAAACTTCTCAATTTCTCTTCTCTTCTCCTCCATTGCTTCGTGCGTGTTGTGCTTGGTGATTGCTTGGTTTTTGCGTTACATTCATCCTCTCCTTGTTCGGCTAATCGTGGTGGTTCGTGGTGGCATTGGTTGGTGGCAGCACTACTGAGGTAAGTGTTGGTGTTTTTGGTTCGTGAAAGGGAGAAGCGGTCACTATACGGATTCGGTAATCCATACACCCCATATGGATTGGTCAATCCGTATAGGTTTTACGGATTAGGTAATCTGTGATCCTCATATGGATTGGCCAATCAGTATGGGGTGTACGAATTACCTGATCCGTAAACCTCATATGGATTGGCCAATCCGTATGAAGTGTATGGATTACCGAATCCGTAAACCTCATATGGATTGGTCAATCCATATGGAGTGTATGGATTACCGAATCCGTAAACCTCATATGGATTGGTCAATCCATATGAGGTGTAATTTTTTAAATGGTTTTGTATTAGTGTGCATCCCAAAGCACAAAGCCCAAATTCTAAAATGATATTAGTGTGTATGAGTGCGTTGAGATCCCACACCAACTAGACGCATCACAATATAGTCCTTATAAGGCTTGGAGAATACTTACGTAAGAAGCCAGTTTTGTAGGGTAGATTAGGTTTAAGCCCAAATTCTAAGACATACTATATCCTAGCCCCCCCCCTCCTTTGTCACTTTTGATGCTATAAATGTATGAGTATTTTCACTTTTTGGTCCCAATTATTCTTCCACTTCAAATCTAAATCCAAATGGAAGTAAGTAATGTCAAATAGTGCATACATTTATTGAGATAGGTTAATTTTCTTATCATTTGCATTGGGTTCGATGCTTATTAGGCTGTAAATAGGAATTTAGCTTAAACGTCTGAGAAGCTTTTATTATTTTATAATTGTGAATTTGTTATTGAAACAGTATCTAATGTTTGATTTAGAGGAGCAGTTTAGGTTTACCAAGGCAAGCTTTTATTATTTTATAATTGTGTATTTCTTATTGAAAGAGTATCTAACATGTGAACAAATGTTGTACAGCTTATGACTAAGACTAGAGGAATGCGTTGGGCTCTTGGACGAGATGTTGACCGAGCAAGAGGTAGAAATGTCGGAGGTAACAAAGATGAGCCACTGAGAAGCGTAGGCCGATGACATTGTATATACGCGGGACACACGGCCAAGAGATGCACAGCGAAGGCAACATGGATGACAATGCCATGTTTTTGTTTAAACAGTTTGGACATTATTTTTTAAGTTTTTCATGTTGGACAATTGTGGAAACTTTGTTAGATATAATGAAATACTAATGCATTAATGATATTAAACAACAACTCTAGTTGTTCAAATAATTCTACACATCATTTAAGTCAACATGTTCAGTGCGAAATTTCATTGATTTAGTATACATTTGCATTCGATCCATGTAATGATTGGGCCACTATTGAGCTTCATTTGAACAGTGAGTAGCCCACAAGCATGCCGTAGATGGCAACAGACAATTGTCTCTTAAAAAAAACCTATTACAAACACAATTAAATTCAATCAAGTGTTAAATAAATAATAATAATATTTTAACATATCATGAAAGTCTCAAGAACACCATGTTAAAAAAAAGAATCGAAAAATTAACTTATTGTATTTTATTTTCTCAACAAAATTATTTGTCAACTTCAAATCAATCTCATTTAAATATATATTTTTTGATTTTTTTTATAAAAAAAGTACTGATATAAGGCATATGGATTACCTAATTAGTATGACTCTTACGGATTGGTCAATCCATATAAGTCATACGGATTGGTCAATCCATATAAGTCATACGGATTGGCCAATCCTTATAAGTCATACGAATTAGGTAATCCTTATGAGTCATATGGATTGGACAATCCGTATGAATTATATGGATTGGCCAATCCGTAAGAGTCATACAGATTACCTAATCCGTAGCATCCATACGGATTATCGAATCCGTACGATAGCAGACACCACCCACCTTTGCACACTTCGACGACGACTTCGCTGCTACGGCAACCACCCACAACTTCGACGAAATGAACTGAAATGGCACCAAAAATCACCAATGTTTCTCAAATGCAACTGAGGCGAACCAAAAATCAACAACAACAACAAACAAGAAGCAAAAATGGTGCTCAGCTCAACTAAAATAAGTGTCCAAAGCAGCAGGGGTATTTTCGGGTTTTTGAAAAATTAATGGTGTAGTAGAATTTTTAAATGGTGTATGAAGCACCACTCTTTACTTTTTTGCTTTGCTTGCACCACAGGTACATTACGGATTGGATTGAACTTGGAATGCACCAAAGCAAATAATGAGGTGTGTTAAATAAGGTTGTTACTTCCAGCATCCTTTTCGTAATGTTTTTTTTTTAATCTTATGGATTAATCATTCCGAAAACCAAAAAAGTGGTGCATTCTGTAATGTAATTTTACATTTTGAATTGACTATGTGAAATTACTATGCGGGAAGCCATAAAGGAGGTGTTGGAAGCAATTTGGGAGGGGCAGGAAACAATAGTCGTTAAATAATTTCCCCCCATAAAACTACAACAAGAACATGGTCCCAACAAGCCTATTTGATAAATCGATCGAGACCCACTGTTTCTAACTTATGTTGTTCCTGAATATTGGTGTGACTATGAGGTGGCACGTTGGTGTTGTTTGGTGAATGAAGGTTGTAAATTTTAGCTGTTTGTTAATGATGAATGTAGTGATGCAGAGGTTGTGAATCTGAGTGGACAATGCAATGGCGAGACCGAAGCAGAGTGAAAGTGAAAAAAAAAAAGAAGAAATAAGAAGTGATACTAGTTTTAATTTCTTTAAAATAATAATAAATACACTTACCACTACAAATCATCACTATCATAAACGAAAATTGTTTGTTTCGCAAACTTAATGACATTAGCTTAATTAGTCAAAAATGATCAGATTGATGCATTTAAAAAAATTTGAGGACTAAATTAATTTTTTTAAGGAATTAGAGATCAAATTAAATCTTTTAAAATAATTTGAGGGCTAAATTAATAATTAAACAGAAATTAAAAGGAATATTGTGGTCCCCTTTAAAAGTTAAAAGATAAAGAGGGTGTTACGACGCCGTTCTGTGTTTTCTCCCTTCTTCCCTGGTCAGCGGTGTTGTGTTTGTTCGGAATCTGAAATCGGAAATTGGAAGAATAGTCTTCACTTCAGAGGCAGAAGAGAAGGGAAAATCGATGAGTAGGAACGATTCCAAGTACTTTTCCACCACCAAGAAGGGTGAAATCCCCGAGCTCAAAGAAGAGCTCAATTCTCAGTACAAGGTTCCTTCCCTCCCTTTTCCATTACTTCTTTTTTATTCTTAATTCCTGTCGTTTCTGGATCTGATTCATATTATTCCATCCTTCACGATGAAATTTTGCTTGATTTCTATGGCCCAAATAATCACTCACTTGATTTATGTTTTGAATATTCACTCGCTGATCTATGACTAGTAAGCATCTATCCGTTGCCAGATGAATATCTAATATAGGGATTTTGAATATAGAGAAATCTGAAAAAAGAAAAGTTGAATTTTTTATTTTTTATTTATTTTTTGGAATTTGCTGGTTAGCATATGTGATAACGACAACAATAACCAAGCCTTATTTTTACTAGGTGGGATTAGGAGGTTTGCTATATGGATTAAAGGATGTCGTAATGTTCTATCATGAATCATGTATATAGTAAAATTATTGACCTTTTAATCCTTCTTCATGGTTTTGCCTATAACTTTTCATTTGACCTCTAGCAATAGGACTAGTCTTCATTTGATCTACTCTTCTTACTAGGACTTCTATAGGTCTTCTCCACGCAAGCCCAAACCACCTAAGGCGAAGTTGTGCCAATTGTTTGCAATTGGTGCTGCCCCAACTTGTTCTCTAAAGCATTAATTCCTAATCCTATCTTGTTGAGTGTGTGTAAGCAATGTGTATATATGCACGTTTTTCGTATTCAATTAGAAGATGTGGAAGATACATAGAATAGCTTCGCTGTTGACTAAAAAAATAGCGTCCCTAATGAGTTACCATGCACACACTTATTATTTCCACTTGTTTAATGCAACGTTCTTATATTTGCTGCATTCTCTTTTCATATTTTATTTTCCATCGTTTATCTAGTTCAACATTTGACCAACGATTGCCAACTTTGGCCGTGAGGAAAATTGGATATAATGTTACATCTGTATATTTGTAATCCTTTATTTTCTTCTATTTAAGCACTGACCATATGGCGATCACTGTTTCACCATATTTTGGCAGGCATGTTTTCATGGAACTCTTTGTCTTGCCTTTTCACTAGCCCCTCTTCTATTGATTTACTTAAAAAATTTGTGCAACAAAGTATCTGAAGTGTGAACCTTGTCTTTTTCTTTCATGTCTTGCAGGACAAAAGAAAAGATGCTGTCAAAAAGGTTATTGCTGCAATGACTGTTGGGAAGGATGTCTCATCATTGTTCACTGATGTGGTGAATTGCATGCAAACAGAAAATTTGGAGCTAAAAAAGCTAGTTTACTTGTATCTGATAAATTATGCAAAGAGCCAACCTGACCTAGCAATACTTGCAGTGAATACATTTGTGAAGGTAACAACTAGAATAACTGTGCTCTTTCCTGATGTAGTGTTGTTCATTAGATCTTTTCTTATCCATTGCTATCGTTTTTGGTTTTCTTGACTATTTGTCCCTTCTCTCCTTGTCATCTTGTAATGCCAATTTATTATTATCTCACCTTATGAAATTCACCCCAAATCCATAAACACTGGTTGAGGGTGTCAATTTACCAAGGGAGATGTTTATCTGAAAATATAGCTTATTGTTATATTTGTACTTTTGAATTGAATATTCTTCCTTTTCTTTCCCTGGTGGAAGTTAATCTGAAGTTGTAATGATGCATTATTTTCTTCTTTCATTTATAAAATTCTGACAGGATTCACAAGATCCAAATCCTTTAATCCGTGCCTTAGCTGTGCGGACAATGGGCTGCATTCGTGTTGATAAAATTACTGAATATCTGTGTGATCCCCTTCAAAGATGCCTAAAGGTACTTAAATGGCACTGTTACAACTTAGATATATCTATTATTAGATTAAATTTGAAATTCCTCTGGTTGACAACAATGCCAAAGTTTGTTCTTCTTCTCTTGCCCTGTTTGTAACTCTTATTTGTATATGGTATATTTTGATAGGATGATGATCCATATGTTCGTAAGACAGCAGCTATTTGTGTTGCCAAACTTTATGACATAAATGCAGAGTTAGTTGAGGACAGGGGCTTTTTGGAATCCCTGAAGGATTTGATATCTGATAATAACCCAATGGTTGTCGCTAATGCTGTGGCAGCACTTGCGGAAGTTCAGGAAAACAGTAGTAGACCCATCTTTGAGATCACCAGTCACACACTGTCGAAGCTCCTTACTGCTTTAAATGAATGTACAGAGTAAGTTTGTTGTATATTTGCTAACATAATTAAAATTGGAAACAATTTTGAATTCATTTTTACGCAGCTCCTCTCTCTTATTGGTTATAATTTTATTTGACATCTTGGTTTTTCTTCATTCATCTATGATCACATATTGGTTCCTTAACTTAACAGTGCTTACTTTCCCTTCACATGCTAGATGGGGTCAAGTTTTTATATTGGACGCTCTTTCTAGATACAAGGCAGTTGATGCTCGTGAGGCTGAAAACATAGTAGAAAGAGTTACTCCTCGCTTACAGCATGCCAATTGTGCAGTTGTTCTATCAGCTGTTAAGGTGAATTTTTCTTTTTATCCTATGTTACACCTTATGTCTGTTGATACTTCGGAGATAACATTTTCTTGGTTCACTAACTACTTTTTATTATGACTTTTAGATGATCCTTCTGCAAATGGAGCTTATCACCAGTACTGATGTGGTTCGGAATCTTTGCAAAAAGATGGCCCCTCCTCTTGTGACATTACTCTCTGCAGACCCTGAGATACAATATGTAGCATTGCGGAATATCAATCTTATAGTACAAAGAAGACCAACAATACTTGCTCATGAAATTAAGGTAGTGATTTGATTATTATTTTGTGAACTTGTTGGTGTCACAACACCCTTGGGCATTAGTGAAGAACTTTTCTATTACATTTGGGAGGATGGGATGCTTATGGAATGTATATTCTTTCTGCAGGTGTTCTTCTGCAAGTACAATGATCCCATCTATGTAAAAATGGAAAAGTTAGAAATTATGATAAAACTTGCTTCAGACCGAAATATAGACCAGGTATTGTTTGCATAACATTATTATCAGTTCAATTTTGCTCCCAGTCCCCAATTTTTTTTACATGGTCGGAATTGATTTCTGTTGTTGTAGTGAGCACATCACATGTTTCTTACCAAACAATATGAGCCAACTAACAATTTTGTACTTCATGTTTTGGATGATACCTTATCATTGTAGTTTCTCTATTCTCACCAACAAAATATCTTCTTTTATCGAAAAGCAAATTGTCCTTTGAACTGTGTCATGTATTAGATTCACATATCTTTCATGCATTACCATTTAGTTGAGCTAATTTAGCTAAATATCTTGTAAAATTCAGTTTTTTTTTTTTTTTTTTTGTAATATCTGCAGGTTCTATTGGAATTTAAGGAGTATGCTACTGAAGTTGATGTGGATTTCGTAAGAAAGGCTGTTCGAGCAATTGGCCGTTGTGCCATCAAATTGGAGAGAGCAGCTGAACGATGCATTAGTGTTTTGCTTGAGTTGATCAAGATAAAAGTAAACTATGTGGTTCAAGAGGCAATCATTGTTATCAAAGATATATTTAGAAGATACCCCAACACGTAATATTATGATATATTTTATTATCTGCATTTATTTTTTGGGGAGAAGATAACACAATTAGAGATTACTATCACACTTTAAAACTTTGATTGAATCTTGGTTCTACTTTGCAGATATGAGTCCATAATTGCAACCCTTTGCGAGAGCTTAGATACCTTGGATGAGCCAGAAGCCAAGGTACATGTTTCCCTGAGTTCCTTTATAATGGTCATTACGCACTAATATGTAAGCTTATATATTTATCCCTTCTCTTGTGTGGATAGGCATCAATGATCTGGATAATTGGTGAATATGCGGAAAGAATCGACAATGCTGATGAACTTCTTGAAAGTTTCTTGGAAAGTTTCCCAGAAGAACCTGCACAAGTCCAACTACAGTTGCTGACTGCTACAGTCAAACTTTTCCTTAAGAAGCCAACTGAGGGCCCACAACAGATGATTCAGGTCATTACTTAAAATGCTTGTTTTATTCATATAGATGTGGTTAAAATGCCACTTGTGAAATGTTTTGATATTTCAAGTTGGACTATTTTTGTATTAAGTATGCAAATATTTTCTTCCCTCTTTTATTGATTGGCATATATAAGCAATTTATAATTTTTATATCAATTGTCAGATATAATAAATAATTGTGTGTATTCCTTGCCTTTGGCAACTTTATTATTTTTCTGCTATAGTGTTCACAACACGTATCAGTGGTATGACTTTGTGTTGTAGTTTTATTTTGTGAATGTTTAGAGATGGATAACTTGTCTTCAATTTCTACATTACTTTTTAATCTCTTTTTCAGATCCCACATTAGCTCAGTAAATTGGCAAATTAATCCCTTTATAATGACTTGTGCTAGCCTTCCTACTTGAATTAGCTTTTGGGTTTGAGATAGGTTCAATTTATTCTTAATTCTAATATGGTATTAGAGCCTAGGGATGAGGGGTGTGTTAAGATCCTATTGACGGAGTATACAGGCAAAGTATCCCCTTATAATGGACTTGGAGCAATGCTCCCCTTGAGCTAGCTTTTTGGGTTTAGACCCAGTCTATTCTCAATTCGAATATCCTTGAAAAGAGAAATCCTTGTGCTAATTGGAGATTATGTTTAGAAAATTTCCTAAAATTATTGAATTTAGAAGACAAATCTATCAATCTATCTTTAGTCGCCTTGTTTAAGATTCAAAAACCTCCCTTTTGTATTGTTTCCTTTTTTCCAGCATGAAGTTTTTAGTCAGGTTTGATATTCAGACTTGTATGCTAAGTTCCACTTAATTACACATGTTTGCAGGTTGTTTTGAACAATGCCACTGTGGAGACAGATAATCCTGATTTGCGAGACCGTGCATACATTTATTGGCGTCTCCTTTCAACTGATCCAGAGGTTTTATTTCTTGAACTTGAATCCAATCTATTTTGTTTGCAATGATGTATAATTTTAGCTGCATGTTCAACTGATGGTTGGATAATGACCAAAATCATTAACTA
>PYAF01001578.1:1071063-1086881 GCA_007407185.1 Glycine tomentella | reverse complement strand
TGTATAATTTTAGCTGCATGTTCAACTGATGGTTGGATAATGACCAAAATCATTAACTATTTACAGAGGACTGCTTAATTTGTGCTATCTTTCCATGCAAAATACTAGTATACAACTAGGGTGTGTCTTTTGGCTATGAATTGGTGGTTTGTATCTAATCACCTGGAAATAATAGGTTTTTACCCCCCCCCCCCCCCCCTTCCTTCTCTCTTCTATTTTCTATGGACCAATATGGAGCAGTACATCTGATGTATCTATCTAATCTGTTTACCTTAGGCTGCTAAGGATGTTGTGTTAGCTGAGAAGCCTGTGATAACTGATGATTCAAACCAACTTGAACCTTCTCTACTTGATGAGCTTCTTGCCAACATTGCTACATTATCTTCTGTTTATCACAAGCCTCCAGATGCTTTTGTAACTCGTGTACATTCAGCTCAGAGAACAGAAGACGAAGACTATGCTGAGGGTAGCGAAACAGGGTTTTCTGAGTCACCTGCAAATCCTGCTAATGGTCCTGCATCACCACCTACTGCCAGGCAATCAGCACCTCCATCAGTTGCACCTATGCCAGATTTACTTGGTGATTTGATGGGCATGGATAATTCTATTGTTCCTGTTGATCAGCCAGCCACTCCTACCGGGTGAGTGCATCTGGGATCATTAGCATATTTCTGTGCAATCTAGTGGGATCTGTTGTGTATTTTACAAGCATTGCATATATTTTGTTATATGATTAACAGAATGTTACTGTTGTATAGAAATTGTGATTAGTGATAAACTGTGTTTTTCCGGTATATTAAATAATAAAATAGTGTAACACAAGTTCAACAAATTAGTGCAGAATGTTACTGTTGTATAGAAATTGAGAAGTTTATGAAACCTTAATTACTTTGCTTGATAAATCATACCTAATCATATCTTATGCCTTGGTTACAGGCCTCCATTACCTATTTTACTACCTGCTTCAACTGGTCAGGGTTTACAAATTTGTGCACAACTGACTAGACAAGATGGTCAAATATTTTATAGTTTGTTGTTTGAGAACAACTCTCAGGTTCCACTTGATGGCTTCATGATTCAATTTAACAAGAACACATTTGGTCTTGCAGCTGCTGGACCCCTTCAGGTTTGTTATTGCATATATATGTGTCTTTTATTTCAACATTTCTGTCAACCTATGTTCTAATAGATTTTTCCTTTTGTTCAGGTTCCACAGTTGCAACCCGGAATGTCAGCTAGGACACTCGTCCCTATGGTTATGTTCCAGAATATGTCACAAGGTCCTCCTAGCTCAGTTTTACAGGTTGCTGTGAAAAACAATCAACAACCTGTGTGGTATTTCAGTGATAAAATCTCGTTACTTGTATTCTTCACCGAGGATGGTAGAATGGAACGTTCCAGTTTTCTAGAGGTGTATATCTTTCTCCCATTTATTTGGTCTTTTGACATAACTGCAATAGGTTTTCTTTTATAGTTTCATGGGCTTGGTCAGTTTAGTTATTTATGTTACAAAGAAGGCCGTGCATATTATGAAACCCTACACAAATAAGTTTCTCAGTTCTCTTATTAATACTTGAACGTAGAAATGGGAAATCTGATTAGTAACTGTGCTGCAGACATGGAGGTCCCTTCCAGACTCAAACGAGGTTTCCAAGGACTTCCCAGCCATTGTGATTGGCAGCGCGGATGCAACAGTGGAACGACTGGCTGCGTCAAACATGTTCTTTATTGCAAAGCGCAAGAATGCAAACCAGGACGTGTTTTACTTCTCAGCTAAACTCCCTAGAGGGATACCATTCTTAATTGAACTTACCACATTGATTGGAAACCCTGGCGTCAAATGTGCAATCAAGACTCCAAGCCCTGAAATGTCAGCACTTTTCTTCGAAGCCATTGAGACTCTTCTCATGGGTTAATGGGTTTTAAATTTTGTTTTTTCTTTTAATTTTTGTTTATATATTGTTTTTGTTAGAATATTTGATAAATATCCTGGACAGGTGTGTTATATCTTATTTGGAAAAAGAAAAAAAAAAAAATCCATTGACTCTTTGTTGTCCCTGGCTGTATTTCACTACTGCCATTTTTGCGGTTATTGGCACCATGGATGCAGTTGTGCTCTTGTGGACAGCTTTTGTTGAGGTTCGACTGCTTGTAGTATTACGTTCTTTGTAAAGTGATTAAATTGTGATGCTTTTAGCTTTTTCTATGGATTTCTGCTTTAGATTTTTCATTGGAGATACGAGTTGTGAAAACGGGTGGAGTAGTGGTCGATGGTGAAAAATCAAACCTATGCCATCACACCCTAATGTTAAAAAGTTGATTCATAGCAATTGAGCCATTTATTCTAGAGATAGATTCTGGTTTTACATAACAGTTCTATTAGTATTCCGTGCATTCAATGTACAGGATTTTTTTAAGTAAAAATTATATATGTATATATATATTAAATTTAAGTAGAACAGAGTAGATTTCAAGAAAATGATTAGTAATAATTATAAAGAATACAGTTAGTAGTTAAGAGTTGGAATTAGAATGTAAATTATAATATGGATAGAAAAATTTAAAAGAATAAATAAAACTGAAATTTAGAAATCTCAGCAGAGTTTTTAATATAAAAAAATCTAGTATAAAATAATAATTTACGAACAATAAATTTAAAATTTTAAAAATACTTAAATTAAGTGTAAACAGTAATGAAACCATGTATAAAAAAGAAGATATAATTAAAAAAATACTTAATAAAGAATAAGAATCCTAAATTATAATGAGGGTTAGTTAGTTTGATGCTTTGAGAAAATGAAAATTATAGCATGAGATGTTAAATTTGATCGATAAATTTCTAGTCGATGTTTGATTATGATAAATTAGGAAATCTACTTTCTTGCAAGGCATATGACTATGAATTATTGCCTAGAAACAAATCAACGCATTACGATAAACTCTAGGGTAGGTGATTTTAAAATTCATAAAATTTAAAAGACTTGTAACTTTTTTTGTCTTCAAAACATTCCATTCGTGTAATTGAAAATTAGTAATGCATTTATTTTTGTTGGTTAAAATTGATTTCAAAATATAAGCCCACAAATAAACCACCCCTTTACATGCACATAAGCTTTACTACACACGTGCACGCTCCTTCCCAAATCTCTAAATGGGATAATAAGCTTTTCCCAAACCTCTATAGGACAACACCTACTTCTTGTGTTCCCTTCGCATACATGCACAAACACAAAGCACCTATTTCTTGTGTTCTCTTCACACTCACAATTTATAAAAGTAATATTATAAATATTTGGAAGAACATGTTAAATGCAAAGTGTACTCGTTTTGGGGTTGATGATGAGGATCTTGGTCACATCTTTTGTCATTGTGGTAATGTTTGGGATTCTTTGAAAGTACATGTTGCAAGGCCTGTTTCGAGTAATAATAAGCACATGGAGCGTGGTAGTGGAATTCTTCCCATTATTCTTTGGGAGATATGGAAAGCGAGAAATGTTCAGGTCTTGGAGAATAAGGTGGTGCAACCTCATCAGATTGTTCATAAGATCCTCTCCTTTCATACTAGTATCGTTCGAACGTTTGAGGGGAGTAAGAACATGGATAATACGATTCATGCGCCTCCAAGATGGGTCTCGTGTATTAAAGCTATTGGTAATCAGATAGAGTTGCGTGCGGGTTTTGGGGGGTTGCTTCGCAATGCGAATGGGTCTTGGATCCATGGTTTCTATGATGATATTGGCTCAGCAAATATTGTCAAGGCTGAACTTTTGGCAGTGTTGCGTGGTTTGAAGATTGCTTAGGAGTTTAGAGTATACTGATATTTTGTGTGTCTCAGATTCTTTACATGTTATTATTATACAGATAAATAATTGTTTTCAATCATTCTTCCATTCTCTTCATATATTTTCCCTCAACATGATATTCTTATATAAGAGAGAGAAATTTAACAAAATGTTAATATTACGAAAATTGATCTAATCATAATTCCTTAATTTCTTTTCAAATATTGAAATATAATAACAAACTGTAACAACCTAACAAATTCTAACAATAATTTAAAAAATTTAAATTATACAATTCAACACGTTACAATTACAAGAGTACCATGGTTATGCTACTATTGTGGAAAGCATCCGTTATTTTGTCAAGGAGGATTGGAGTGTCAATTTATGCATTCGTTGAGAGAAGGTAATAGGTGTCCCTGCCAAGCTTGGGTTACTTGTCGCTGATGCTCTAATGGTTCGTTTCTAAGGAAAGAAAGTGGATGGAAAAAAAATTGAGAGAAAAAAAGTACAAAACATTTTTTTTACTTATTTGAAGAAAAAATAAAAAGAAAATTTTTTTTAGATACAAAAATTTAATTTTTTTTTCTTCCTCCTATTTTCTTTCCAATTCAATTTTTTTTCCTTTTGTCCTCTAAGGATGTATTTTTTCTTCTGTTTCTTTTGCTTACACTATAAAAAAAATCATTTATTTTACATAAACAACATATTAAATATATTATAGCTCAATAATGAAAACAAGGCTAATATCAAATAAATAATAAATAGAGTATATTCAAATATATTTAAAAGGAAAAAAGTCCCTTATATATTTGTCTCTAATCTAGACTTTCCAAACATCAATTCAATTGCAAGTGAAACGATTTGAATTTGACTTAATTAGGAGTGGGTCCCGTGCATTGCACGGATTTTTAAGTGACAAAAAAGGGAGAGAGAGAGAAAAGAGAGTAAAATGTTTGACAAAAGAAATGCAGAACTGTCCAGCCGGCTAGATAATTTTTATATAGATATAGATTATGTAGTTCCTGATAAAATGTAAATGTACCCTATATTTGGCAGCACATGTTCAGGTCATTAAAAAATTTCATGTCGTATTACACAATTGTAGTCTGTTTGGTCTACATATCAACTTTCTGATACTATAAATCTTTACACATACAGGAAAGAAAGAAAAAATATCTTTACACGCCTGAAAAATCATACAGAATGCAAAATTTCAAACTTCCTTTTCATTTGCTTGCTGTATCCAATCATATTAATGGTCAGTAGTAAAAAAAAACAAAAAACAAATAATAATCGAATGCAACCAGGATCTCTTTCGCATGTCAAAAGAAAAATTCTTCCAATATCCCAAAGAAATCCCAAGAACCGATGAACCGAGCTTCTCCAACTGCAATGCCATTGGTCTCAAATGCATAAGATAAAACACATCACTAACTTAACCACATTCAATGAGTCAAACTGCAATCCAGAATGTAGCCATGGACTAAAATTCAACACAGATTTTCTTATTGCCTACTTGACCGGCCAGCTTCAGAATCTTTAAAAGATGAGTTACCACTTGATCTCCAAACCTCTTTCCAGTGTCTCCTATTGTGAGTTTGATCAATGACAATATTTCTATTGATGCTATTTCCATGGCATTTCTTTTGGGAACTTCTCATTTCTTCTTCAGAATCATACTGTGATCGCTGCAAGAAAGAAGAAGAAAAATGAAGAAATAAATACTCTCATGAAGTTTGTTACAGTAGGATGAAAACACACAAATACCTTGGCAGGGTCTGACAGGACTGCATATGCCTCTCCAATTATTTTGAAAAGCCTATCGGCATCTTTGCTTATTTCTTCAACAATATCCTTCCATAGCTGATCATCTCCATTGTCACTTCTTGCCAAACATTGGCCAGCCTACATAATATATAAAAAGTTAATGTATGAGGATTTAACAAAAGAGAAGAAACCAATCAAACAACCTTGTCTGGATGATGTCTAAGTGCAGCTTTGTGATAGGCTTTCTTGATTTCAGATGACGAAACAGAATGTTCAACTCCTCTGCCATCATAATCTGAATCAGCAGATGCCTTAAATGATTGATAATATTGGCATGAATTAGACACAGCTAGGGTTCTCTAATTTAACAGCATGCTATTTCTGTCACACATGAACACAACTTGCGCAAAGAGTGATGACAAACCCTAAACATGAATCTTGTTTAGTCTATTAACCTAGACTGTAAGTTTATAAAACTCCAAAGTTCTGGAAATAATGAAGAAAGATTTCAACATATTCCCTACATGTACAAAAATTTTGGCACTTCTATTCTCACAAACGGATGATTTTAAATTTTTAGAGAATGGGGTTATGCTGGTTGATATGTCAAGTAATGGTAAAGAAGCACTAATTATTGGTAAAAGAGCTTACAAAATGAGGTACATATCAAGAGGTATCCCCTTTTTGGCTTCCTCTTCTACTTCGGACAGCCAAATTTGGTTATGTTTCAAATCATTGGCATAGTTGATTGATCTATCAGATATGCCATGCTGATTTCTATTATCCCCATTCCCTTTAATGAGAAGAGAGACAACTCTCCTTATATCGCTTGCTGCTTGGTCATAATCTCTGATCATCTCACATAAAGTTGCACGCCTAGAAAGTGCCTGGAAGAGTATAAATACGTTATCCTCATAAGATCATTTTAACAAGTGTGAAGACGAAGTACTAAGCCAAACAAGTCATTTAGTATCCTGTAAAAGATATATATTTGAAAAATGCTAAAAAGGAAATAGTACAAACATACGAGGAAGGTTGAGGGAATTTTAGTTTTTAAAAAGCAAAATGCAACTTATATAACTGATGAGAAAGCAATATCATAAAACGTGAAAAGTTTGTGAGAGATTTTTCATTTGTGATACAAGGTAGGTAACCCTAGGGATTTTTATCCTATGTCAGATTCTCTTGTCAATTCTAAGATCTAAAAGAAATAGTTTCCAGTTGAAGAGAGAAACCTTTAAGTATCTTCCATCAAGAGCTATAGCCAGATTGCAATCTGCTATGGCATCAGTAATTTGACCTAATGCTTTATATGCAGCTGCCCGATTACCAAAACAGACAGATGCAAATAAGAGAGATTCCACATTACATGATAAAGCAGCTGTATAATGTTCAACAGCTTCCTCGTGCTTTCCTTCCTGAAACGCTTCATTCCCTGCAGTCTACAGTTGAATACATTTTCATTAGTCCTAATACAAGAAATTTTCAAGTTACAGTACAAGAACAAAACAGATCAACTACTGAGGAAAAAGTGCTTTAAAGATAACAGTGTAGCTTATAAATGATTTATAGTGTCCTTTGCCAAAAGAAAAATTTGTACTAGAGTAGAGAAGCAAAAAGTTCTCTTGTTACTACCCTGACACTTATGACAGTTTCATATTTACCAAACAACATCAATGGTATGCATAAATAATCAGAAAGATGCCATGAAACACAGTATACGCTAACCTTATGATGCAAGAGCTCACGTACAGTGACAGCTAGTGGCATTAGTGATTCCAAATCCTTGCTTCCACTCCTGCAGGGACATTATCAAAGCAGTCCATATTAAAAGAATGGATCACCATCAAACATGTCCATCTTTTTATTCTTTTTCAATGTTCTTTTGAGGAGAGGCCATAGGAGGGTGAATGGATCAGATGTTAATAATACTTACATGTTTATGGCTGATACCTTTTCCTCTTGTTCCTCCAGTAAAGAAAGACCCTCTTCAAGCTTTCCTAGGTGAAAGTAGGATTTAAGCATCATTGAGCACCGCCAAAGCCTGAAATATAAGCCTTTTGAAAGCTGTGAACTATCCAGATCTCTCACTTCGCAATCAGCATCCAATGGATAAGAATTCTTCTCGGTAGAACCAATGGTTTGATCACACAGCTGGATCACTTCCTCATATCTACATAGCTGGTATTTAAAGAAAAAGTTATCCAACACAGACTCAACTAGAATAAAAGACTGTTCGAACAGCCAAATGCTGACTTTGACAAAGTTTTAGTAAAGGGCCAGATATTATAAGACAGAAATGCAGACCATAAAAAGAGCCTCCGCTTTCATTTCAAGCAATTTTTCAGAGTATGAACTTATCACCAATGCCTCATTTATAAGTTCCAATACTCTCTCTGCATCAGCAGCCGTTCTTCTTTGCAAAAGTTCATCAGAATGATTGATTAATTCTGATACTTTCTGTCATCCATTAAAGACACTTATCAGTACAGGAAGAGAGAGATGAAAAAGAAAAGCCAACGATCAAAGCTTCCAGAGTTAAAATAACTATAAACAGTCAAACCTGTGTCTTTTGCAAGAGATCGGAGGCTTCCACAACAATTTTTTTATCTACAGAAAAATCGGTTCCTGACTGCAAGCACCTCTTGGAATACTTTGACGCATCCTCAGCTTCCCCCATAGCAAGGAAACAACTTAAAAATAATGAAAAGAAAATAACTTAGGGATACATCAACTATTTTGATTACTAAAATATTGACCATTTTAGTTGACAAATACAATGTTTAAACACACCAACATGCTTTAGCCTCGAACAAATCAGCATAAGACAGAACACTTGCAATATCACCGATCCATTATAGACTAAATAGAACATTTATTTAACCCAAGTCTTCACGAAATTTTATGAAACTTTCCATTAGAGCCAGATCCTCTCCAACGTAAGGCTATAAAAATTAAAGCATATATGATGTACAATGGAATGGCTGGGATGCAAGGACTAAGTATCAACAGCATTATGCATGTTACTTGGTTAGAAATATGAGCAGTTTTAAGTTTCTGGTTTTTCTATTTCCAAGAATATATCATCAACTACGTAATTTGCCTACTACCAGGTAAGGGCGTTACAAAAGCCTCGATTACAGCTTATAGTTAACTTATTGATAACTTACCAATGAAAGACACCTGTAGGAAGAATATAATTGATAACCTTCTTGTTAATGCTTTTCAATCTTACCCATTAGAGCCAACCCTCCTTGACATAGGATAGGAGGCCTATTTAAACAGATTCGTGATGCAATAAAATCCTACATTCAAAGCTTAGGTTTGTTCTCTTCTTCTCAGGTTGTTTTTCTGTTTTCTTGATCTTCATCATTCTTTCACAAATCTAATTCATTTCCTTTGGCAGAGATTATTAAATATTGATACTTTCTTCAATTTACCCTATAATGTATATAATATAAATTGATACTTTCTTCAATTTTCACATCATGCAAACAGCCACCAATCACATATTGCCAGTAAATCACCCTTAACATCAACTATTCCCATTAAACCTTCCAATTCAATCCACCTGTTTTCGACCCTAGATTCACCCGAGAAAACACTGATTTTAATTCACAGTTCACAAAGATTACAAGCAAAATAGGACCTTACTTTGCAGCTCTAAGTCGTGCCTTGAGGAAATTTGGATCAATTTCAGCAGCCAGCATACAATCTTCTACTGCATCTCTCATTCTACCAAGAGACATGCGTGTGGCAGCACGGTTGCTATAACACAGCATCAAGGCCCTACGGCATCTCTGAGACGCTTCTACTTTATAAGCACAACTAACTCCTTGTGTGAAGCAATCCTCAGCCACAGACAAATTTCCATTTTTGTAGGCTTGGTTTCCTCTGTTATAAGGCATGTTCAGTCCCGTGAGTGTTCCATCAAAATAAAACTAACTACGTAAACTTTATTTCGCATAATGAAAGTCCCATTTTGAGGAGTGTTCACGTTCACAATAAATCCATTATGTAGTTTCTATCTATTTGGTAAAAGATTGCAAGTCGTTCAGGACTTCAAATACTGTACAAGTAGTACAAAACTAAGTACATCAAAATCAAGTGATTGCAAATGTAACAAAGGAAACTAGAACATAAATATATACTAACTTGAGTCTCCACTTTTCACAGGCTTCCTCATCCGCAAGGGTTGTAGCAGAAATGGAAGCAAATTTATCCTTTATCCCTTGCACCTCAGATCCCCTTGCATTGGCTTGCCCTGATGTGAAAAGAGAGGAAGTTCCAGAAAATGATATTGGATTAGGAGTGGAGTTGTAAGTATCATGTTGATGAGCATGACCAACTTTTACCCAATTTATCTTATTGGGGTGGCGTTTGAGGCTAGAGCTAGATGATTGCACTTGAGTAGCAGAAAACGTAAAGCCACTCATATGTCTTGAACCATCATTTGTTATGTCCACTTCATCATTGGCAGACTTGAAGCTTCCAGTTTCACTTTCATCACCACCACAATCTGAAGCTTCCTCCTTTTTCTCTGTGTCTACAACTTCACATGCATTCTTATTCGAACACTGGTCAATTGGTGGGGCATCCACACTAAAAAAACCAAATGACTCATTCTTTGGCTTCCAAATAAAATCATGATATCCCTGGGGAGGGGTGGATAACTTGAGTTTTGGCCTACTTTTATTGTTGCCAATTTGTTCCTTCCTTGCACCGAATTTGAATTTATCAATGGCATGAGCATGAGCATCACCAAGCTGAAGGAATGATGAGCCTGAAGAATTATTATTGTCTTGTTTGGATGTGAACACAAATCCATCATCTCTTTGGTCTTTGCTATCTTCAATTTTCAAGTTGGTCATATGATCTGATGCCATTTCAAAAAACCGTCTTCTTTGGGGATCACAAATAATACAGTTTTATTTCCAAATTTGAAACTATTGAAAACTGATCTCATTCTCATGGTTCCATGGCGCGTGAATAGACGGAGAGAGGATCGGGATACACGTCGGAGCTCCGGCGACGTGTCAAATCGGAATGGTGATCATTGGCCTTAATCATTCATTCGCATTTTATCAGGATTTTGCTAACCACCATAACGACGAAAATAAACGTCTAGATTGGAAGTAAAACTAAAGGCTCTTTCGAAATATATCCGTGCTTTTCATAACATAAAGGAATAATTTTTGCTTAAAAGAAGTGTTGTTGTCCATGTATTTGTGTTATTTGAGATAAATTATTATTTCGAATTGAAAAAATATCAACAATACCTTTTATAATGTATAATTCACTTTAAAGAACTCTCCCGAAGCAAATAAAGGTTCCTGGAAAAATATCAACAATACCTTTTTGCCACTTTCATTATATTATCACGTGTTTGTTGCCTTTTTAGGTCGCTTTTTAGTTTTTAGGTTTGTATATACTTTTTCTTTTCGCTTTTTATTTGCTTTTCTAATAAATGTGTTTTAATTTTCCAGGTTACTGAACACATTAAATATTCAAACCTCGAGACATAAAGCCCAATAGTAGACTTAGAAAAGTCAATATGGACCCATTATCATATACTAGTAAAACGGATCAAATTGGGTGCTATGTCGGTTGGGATTGTAAAATAGCAAACATAAACTCAAAATAAAATTGATCCAATATCTTTATATTAACTGAAATTTCAGTAAAAAAAAAAAAAATCATATAAGTAATTGAAATGTTTGTAAGAGAAGAAAGTTTAAACTTCGAATTTGAAACACAAAATTCAGCACATATTACGTTTGCATGATTATTTAGATTAAAACTTGGATTTTGCCATGACAGAGTTGCACAACCTACTTTGCTGCATATTTAGCATGCCTTTTTTTTTTTTTTTCTTCATACAAATTGTTTTCCCCTTGCATATGAAGAGCCTCAATTTTGCTAAACTTTTTTCAAAACATTTGCATCAGCATCATTAATTTGGATATAACTTTCTTTAGATTTTGATTAATTTAGATACATGTTCATTGTGAAATGGCACTATATACTTGGTTTTACCTTTGCAATTATTTCATTAATTCCCCATGCTTCCATTTTGGTGCGGTCAAACGATGAAGAGCAACGTTTCATCTTTTTTTTTTTTTTTTTTTATGTGATGTTTCATCCTATCTTAAAATATTTAAAAACAAATATATTAAATTAGAATTCCTTTAATAACCTTTATCCATCACCGCGGGCTCTGCAGCTTTATTTTTAACATTGATGATATGACCCCTTAAATGACTTTTTTAAGCTTGACAAAAAATATTTAAAAATAATTAGGTTAGGTAATCACTTATATCTCTTATGAAATTTCTTCAACTATTTATTTATAGAACTTATAATTATTAATAATATAAAATAATTTTATATTATTATTTAATTATAAATTATTTTTTAAATCATTTTAAAAATTAATAAATTTATTATATATAATGAATTGTGATTGAATGATTATGTAAAAAAATTATACATTTAATATATAATCATTTTTCTTTTATTTATATGTGAATAAAAGTCGGGAATCTCTACGTGAAATAATCTATAATTTTTTTTTTATTTTACAGATAATCCAATTTAATAAAATTTTTCATTTGATAATGCTTGCAAATAAATTTTGTGGTGTATTTCATCAATTTCATGTTATTTTATTTGGAAAATTTTATGCGACCATATAACAAAAGTAATATATGTCCACAAATGGTGGAAAGATTTTTGGGCCATGATATCAACCTCTTTCACATTTATTTGGGCCCTACATATGATAAAAGCCTCGCTCAAACATAGAGAGGCTCAAAGTTCAATACTAAATAACTATACATAACCACTACAAAAGTATTTGAAATCTTAAAAAGTAAAATAAGATATTTTTTTCAAAGCATTACATAAATAATTGTGAAAATAACATTATTGGTGAAATGATGAACTTTTTTTTTTCTCGATTAGCTAAATGCTGAACTTTATTACACGTATTATTTTTTATAAGTAATATTTTAATGGTCATCTATGTTTATAACGTTTTATTAGAAAAATACCTAAATAGCACTGTGCACAAACAAATATTTTTTAGTTCAAATCGTGTAAATAGAAAGAAAAAAAAATATATGGAGAGGATTTCAACTCCTTAAATAGGTCTATAGACCAAATGAAAGACCTGAAAATTTTAAGTTGTGAATAGGTAAGACGATATATGTTAACAAAAGAAAAAATGGTACAGTAAAAGAGACATGATAAGGTATAGTTGAAAATAACAAAGTTTAAATCACACTCAACATTTCAAACGAGTGAGAACATTCACATTTATATGTAGTTTTGTTCGGTATTTGACTTGATTAAGATTAGTCAAAGTCTAATATAACTTTTGAAAACTGAAAATTTAAGGAGAAAAAAAAAATCTCTATAAATATTTTTATCAACTGATTACTTACTAATACATTTCAAATGTGATTTGGGTCTAGCTATTAATATTTTATCAATTGTACGATGTGACTTCCAAAGGAATCAAGAACAAAATCATCACTTTTGTAGCAGTTAGTTTTCATGTGGGTTATTTCCCTTTTATTTTCTCTACTGCACCAGAAAAAAAAAATAATCAAAATGATGATGATTAGCCAAATAAGCTCAGTAAAATAAAAGGGTTGCAGAGGCTTTTAGAAAAGCTGCAATGCAATATGAGCAGTGCGTTGAAAGTAGCATAATTTAAGGGTATGCGGGCGAGGAGAGGACAAACAGGCTCTGCCATCCATAAATCTGAATGAATGACTCAGGAACAGAAGCAAACGTTTCAATGAGTTTGATGGCGAAAGGAGTGTAAATGTAATGTAATGCCCTCTCACTATGCACAATTTTTTGTTCAATGTCAGTCAGCACCATGTGACAGCACATCCCCACCTCACATGTGGCCCTTCCAATCCACAATACCAGACAAACCTCATTTTTGTTTCCATTTGCAACTTCTCTCTTTCTTTACTTACTTTCATAATTCATCTACAATGAACCGGGACTCTCTACTAACACTATCAAAAGGTTAACTAATTCACTATCTTCATTGCTGAATATGGTTGGTTTTAGTGGAATATGTCTTCTGTTATTGTTCTAATATGAAATGAAATGACTTCAAATAAATTGTAATTTCTATGGTATAAATGTAATATTATCAACAAAGAAACATGGTTTAAATATTGCATAGTACAATTGAATCAAACCAGACAATAGCCCCTTCTGATCAATGATTTAAAGAAATGAAAGCGACTAACAGCAGTTGTTAAATCTTGTACATAGTTAGGCAGATTAGCTAGCTACCGTTACTGGCATGTAATAACCAATAATGAAAATTGCGGTCAGGGGCACAGGTATCACTCCTCCCAAACCGGGAAAAAAATGAAAACATAGAAGCAGTAGAAAATAGCAACTAAATGGTAGACCAAGTTTTATACATTAAGCTACAGTAAAACAACAGTAACTTGTTCTGCCTCAGTCTGGTGAAACATATATATCTATAGATATTTATGTTGAGGGGAATGGGAGTACAACAGAAAAGGAAAGGAAGAAAAGAAAAACTAGTCTTATAAACTAATGTCTGTCCAAGTATGAAACATGTATCGCCTGCTGTTAGTAGTATGTATTGATGATGGTGGTGATCTCGTTTTGATTCTTCTCTAGAGGATCTAATCTTCTGATCTAGGTGTATTTGGCTATACATCTAGAAGATTCTTCTATAAGCTTCTATAAATCTGCAAAGAAACAAACCAGAGCAACAAAAGAAAAATCATTTACCAGACTATAAGCAAATCCTGAGGAGATTTTTACTAGTAAACAACAAACCATTTTTCCAAGTTAGAGAGGGAAAACAAAAACTTACCCTAATAAAAATTATCCCCAGCTGGCCACTTCTCTATTCTTATTACCTACAATTCAAATCTTGAGGCACAAAATGGAGCCAAAGTGTATCAACTTGTTAGAAGAAGTCTATCCACATTTATTATGCAAGGAAGCGTGACATTCAGAGAGCAATTAGCAGTACCTTGAATTGTAAACAAAACTAATGGGAAGCCACATCACTAGAAGAGGTTGTCGGTTCTAGCTTGTCCTGAGAAGATGAGCTAGCTGAAAATAAAGCACTCTCATTGACCTCTGCCAATATAGAGAAGTCAGTATGATAATCTCCAGCTGCTTTTGTTGGTGAAGCAAAGAGACTATCAGGAAGGGCCTGCTCCACACTTCTCCAGGGCCAAGAGAGCATCATGAAAGAACACAATATCAGAAAATTTGAAATGAATTGCACATATCCTCAACCAGGGCAGATTAACATGAGGACCTCGCCCAAAATGCTGCAGGACAATAGAAATAAGATCTGAAACAAAATCAATGCCCATACCTATTACTAAGATTTACGCCTTTGGTATTTCCACTCTCCTTTAAATTCACGCTCTCAGAATCATCAATGTGACCTGGATCGACTTCTTTCTGCTGCTGCTGCTCAGATGCAATACCTAAAGAATTGGTAGAAGTGAAGCTGCCACTGTAGCCTGCCATGAAAAGCGACAATAATCTAAACTGTCTAACCCTGTTCGCTAGAATTATACCATAGGCTACCATCAATTCACTAACCTGTAATATCTCCTTTAATGCTATCAGGAGAAAGACCTGCATCATTAATATGACTATGAAGTTGATGGGGCAAGACCAAAGGATTACCCACAGAAAGACTGCGTTGGTGATGGTGAATGGGATTATTCTTGAAGTCTGGAAGCTGTAGATTCTTCAGCCTTCTTTCTTGAAGTTCAAGGACTTGCTGCAATTCAGCCTGCTCCTCAATTTTTCTTCTCAATAAGATATCATGTGGATTATACAACATCCTTGCCCCTGCATAAAATAAAGTTGGTGAGAATAAAATGAAATGAACATGAGAGACTCCTTTGCAAGTATCAGCGTATACATACACTGTTCTAGAAAGTTTAGAGGATTCAGGAAAGGGCACATACATAGCAACTCTTTTTAAGTACATCCCTCTATAGAAACCAAGTAAAATAAAAATGTCTCTTACAATTTGGACTAAGGACCTAACTTACAAAATCAGCTTGTAAGGTGAGGGTTGTCCAAGCCTTATAAGAACTGCATTGGTCATATCTCTAGTTGATGTAGGATTTCAACAATTCCTCTCACACCTAGGACTGAACATCTGAAGGGTGGACAAATTTGAGTGGCCCAATAACAACACCACCCCCCCCCCCCCCCCCCCCCCCCCCC
>PYAF01001578.1:1023900-1062868 GCA_007407185.1 Glycine tomentella | reverse complement strand
TCAATAAAATTATATGACAAAATAATTTTTTATAATCGTGTTAGTTACTATAATTGAAATATATAAATACAGTAATCTGTTTTCATGAATTAAAAAATCAATAAAATTTAGGGAGAGAAAAAAAATATACCACGTGATATTTGTGTACATGACAAAACTTTCTTTGATTATATATTTGATGATTGATATACACATAAGTTATCATATTATACATTCAATTTATTTAATTATATTCTTTCATAAAATATGAATTATAATTAACTCAATTATATTTAATTAAGTGCATGGGAATCAATCAGTGCATAACAAAGTTAGTTGATCTTAAAAAGCAAGCAAATTTTGAATATTTTTTTTAGAAAAGTATAAAGTCTAAGAGCACAACAACAAATATTTAATTTATATCAAGATTGTCTCTACAACTACCACCGCCACCACCAATATCATTGTAACTATCACCAATGTCATCGCCATTGTGACCACCAACATAATCACCACTGTCACAATGACGATCACAATGACGACAATAATAATCACAACGGCGATCATTTTTTAATTTGATTATTTTCTTTAATTTGTTGAAAAATTATTGATTTTTTAAATATTTTCTGATATTCTTATACAAATTGTTTGTATAAAATCACTTAAGTTTTCTAAAATAATTTTCACAAATATTTGAAATATAAATTCTCTAACTTTCTATTTGAGGAGTTACCAATTAATAAATACTAACCTTTGAGGAGTTACCAAGCGCACAAAACAAGTCATGGACAAGTTGGTTCCATTAAGAGGTATGCATCACACGCTATGTTATAAACTAAACAACAAAGATCCACCAATGTCACCAAACACAAATATTGGTGTTGCATATCGCATTTAACTCTATTAAGCCTTTACACGTAACAAATACCAATACCCATGGAAATGCACAGACGGGTAGATAAAAAGATGAGGTGAGGATGCATACATTGAAAGTAAAAAAGATTTATAACAAAAAAGAAAGGAAGGACGAGACACTAAGGCACACTTTAACATGCAACAGAAACAAGCTTCAAACGAAAGGCGATCCTACGTTCCTCAACATAATACCATTACATGCAAGAAAAAGCATGTCTAAAACACATTACTATAATGAAACAATAGTATGTTAAATACCACACACCATAATAAACTAGCTAAAAGTTTATACCATTCAACAAAGGATGTATTAGATGAGAATCGTCAGCATCAAATATGTATTTTGCCTGACGGAAGCACAAGTATCAGAAAAATCCTCCACAGCTACAGCAATAGAAACCAAGCCGCTCACTTAAGGGTTCACACACATCAACACAAACATTTACTCAAAACACATGTCAATATCTCCTCCGGGGGCTCCTGGAACGCCGTTCACGAGGTGCTCTGCAAAATGATAAAGTTTAAAACATTCATATGCTAAACAATGAAAATATGGAATGCAAATCTAGAAAACCATAACCGCGTGACTAAGTTCTAGCTAGTCAAAGTTCTGATTTGTAGTTTTAAAAATATTTCAAAGTTCACAACAGCCAACAGGGTGTTCACACAGGGGAAGAAACTCAGTACTAGTATGAGTATCTTCTTAACACAACTAAAAAGAGGAGCTTATAATAAACAAGTTGAAAATTGGAATACAAGTTGTTTTAAACTTGTCCAGAGTCCAGGAAAATACACCTTTTTTTCATTTTTTCAATCCATTAACCAAGGACAAATTATATAACTTCTGTTAAACCTAAGCAACAAAGGAGTAATATATTATATGCCTTACAAACTTTTAAGAAGGGAGTTCATATTAGCTAAAATAAATTACACAATAGAAAATACCAAACAAAATAACACTCACACCAATACTGCATCCGCATGGAACTTTAATGTTGAAAAACAACAAAATCTTTAAACATGTATAAACATACCTAGCATTCTTTCTTCTGACAGACTCGTTAATAGGTCCACTGCTGAAAGCCCAGTCAACATAAATGGTTTGGGTAAGAAGTTCAGATCCATTCAAATTCTCTATTGCATTTCGAGCTTCTTCAGCACGCTCATATTCAATCAATGCATAACCCTAAAATAAAAATAGTCATTAGTCCATAAACCAAATTTTTCATGTGATTGAGTTGCTAATAGAAAAATGTGGTAAATAGAGTTAG
This sequence comes from Glycine tomentella, assembly GCA_007407185.1. Classification (NCBI taxonomy): domain Eukaryota; kingdom Viridiplantae; phylum Streptophyta; class Magnoliopsida; order Fabales; family Fabaceae; genus Glycine; species Glycine tomentella. The sequence continues at coordinate 1,060,703 of PYAF01001578.1, read as the reverse complement.
GAAGAAGGATAGCAAATCTGCCAAATTAATCAGTACATAAAAGCACAAATGGCAGAAAATCTTGCTAAACAGGAATAAACCCAGCTTATGATTTACAAATAGACTATAAAAAGAGATTTATCCTTTTTAATAAAGTGAACTAGTTGATTGAAGGGACGGAGGCAAACAAGAGTACAATATAATAGAAACAGTGAAGAAATGACAATAACCTACACATGGTTATAAAGAATTGTATCTTTCTTCCTTGACATTCTTTCAAACTCGAGACATCAAGACAGTATTAATTTTATACTTGCAGCAGCAGCATCAATTTGAAAAAGAGAAAAAAAAGTAATGGAAGACAGCCAATTCCAAATCATTTTCTATCAAAGTAAAACACATCAACAACCCTTTGATCCCACAGAGTATCAGTTTTGGGCCAATAGTATGAAACACAAGTATAACATTAATACTTTGTTGATGTCTTGTGTTTGAAAGAATGTAATGGACGACAGCCAATTCCAAATCCTTTTTCTATCAATGAAAAACAGATCAACAACCATTTGGTTCCCACAGAATATCAGTTTTGGGCCAACAATTAACCACCAAGTGAAACAAAATTCATGGCAAGAGTCATCAAATTAAAAGCCCAGGTTGAAGAAAAATCACATCAAAGGTCAAATCATCAAAATGGACCAGCAATACAGGACACTGACAATACAATGCCAGTTGCCCAGATAATGACCACCATGTAGATCAAACATTATTTATTATTTCCCACTTAGGTTATAACCATACATATATATTTGTCATGAGGTCAAAATAAAATTATAGACAGAGTCACATATTTAAGTCAAATTACGATTAAATTCCTTCCTCCATAACGAAGTACGTTGAAAAATGAAAATCCAATGAATTATCCTAATGACTATGTAGCTCAATTGCAACAAGGGAAAAGAAAAGAGGAATTAAGAGTTACTTTGACAAATCCAGTGCGGCGATCGAGATTCAAATGCAGGTTCTTAATCTCTCCATATTCACCAAAGGCGTTTTGCAAATCGTCCTCTTGCGCTTCCTCGTGCACGCCGGTGACCAGAATGATCCATCCTTCGATGGCTGGAGCGAGGGAAATAAAATCGAAATAGTTATTAAATTAAATTAAATAAAAAAAGGCAAAACCCTAACCCTAAGAGGAAAGAGGGAAAGGGATTACTAACATCTTTGAGGGCCAGGGCCGCCCTCGGTGGTGAGAGAGTCGAAGTCGGAGCCGGAGAGGCGAGTGTTGCGGTTGGCGTCGGTGTCCTGCCGGAATCCGCGACCCTTGGTCTTTTTGGGGGCGGCGAGAGAGGCAGTGGCGGCGGCCGCGGCGGTAATGGCGGATTTGAGCTTAGGTTGAGGCGGAGAAGCGTCGGCGTCGGGGGCGCCGTCCTCGTCCATCAGGTCATCGTCCTCAGGCTCGAAATCCAAGGCTTCACCGTCGGCTGCGCTTCCTTGCATCTCTGCTTCTCAACACACGAAACTAACACAGGGTCAGGCTATGATTGAATTTCGATGTTAGTTCACGCTTAGTGTGTGTGAAAGAGAAAGTGAGAGAGAACCCTTTTATGTTGTGATTTATCGCTTGCAATGGTAAGTCGTTTGGGGTTTATCTAGGGTAGACTATTGTCTATTTTTTTTTTTAAATACTGTATTTCCTATATTTATGTCTTCTAATTTTACCTTTAATTTTTAAGGTGCGTTTTTACTTATTTTATTTATAAATAATAATAAATAAAATAGAAAGAATAAAAAAAATAGATTATAATCATTAGATGTCCTATAAGAATAAAAGGTATAACATTTTACATCGACAACCTAACACATTCATAAAAAATCATTCTTCATTGGGTTCACTGAAACAAGTTTAGATTTAGGTACAAATATTTATCCATAAAAAGTTATTAAAAAAAGTATAAGTTATTAAAATTAGATCCGCCTTACTCGAAAAAAATTAACCTTTGTCATGTGTTAAAAATATATTTTGTTTTTTGTTAGTTTTGGAAAAACTGTCATGCACAAAAAAAATAAATATTTAACACATTTATCTATTAAAAATTTAAACAAAAAATTATTGATTAAATTAAAAAAATTGCTTATTAATCCACATGTTTGTGTTTGTGAATGATATGTTAATATGTTAATAAATTATTGTTTTTACTTTATATTTTCAAATAAAACAAAAAATGCTTGTCGTATAAGAATATACAATGGGTATAATTGGAATTTCAAAGGTGAAGTTATTTTAACTTATTTTACTATATTTTAACATACAAATAGGAATATGTAAGAAGTAAAACACAGACATAATTCTAATGTGTTTATCTAATTTTACTAGTGTGATTGAGTCACATGCTTTTATTTATGAGTAGATAATTATTTTTTAAGGACTTGTTTGAGGTATTTTTTACTTATGAATTTTAGATAATTTGAGAACAACCCATTTTTAGTTTTAGTTTCAATAATTTTTTAAAATTAAAATAAAATTTTGGTTAGTTTTAATTTTTCTCTAAATAGTTTCAAGATAAACTCGTTTTTAAGTTCTTCAATCGAATTAATTTTTTTTTTAAGAATGCGTTTTTATGATGATTGCAACATCATCAACAATAATGTCGGAATTGATGATGGTGGCACAATGTCAATGGTGATGCCAATGACAATGATGATGATAATAATAGTAACAACCATAATGATAATGATGATAATAATGGTAATAATGATAATAATGTGAGTGGTGATGTCAATAATAGTGGTGATAATTGTAACAATGATGTATTGAATGGTTGTGATGTGGGTGACATGATGGTGGTGGTGGTGCCCATGACAATGGTGATGGTAGAAAGGGTGTAATGTTATTGGTGACAACTAAAATGATCGTTAAATACAAATAGAGTGTATCATTTTTAAACTATAAATCAAAATTACAAATTTTATTCTCTTTGATTTTGAAAATAAGATAAAATTGGTTTGAAATTGATTAAAAAAATTCAACTTCATTTTTGTCAAATATATTTTATTTTAAAATGACTAAGAGACACTCAAATTCATTTTGTTTCTAATTTTGAATTTATTTGTTTTTTTATTTTAAAAGAGGGGATCAAACTCTTGTTTTTTTCTAGGTTGGATCAATTTCTTCTTATATCAATAAGAAATGTGAAAATATAAAATTCAAATCAATAGATATTATAATAAAATAATTCTATTATAATTATTTTACAAGTTTTTATAGCATGATTATATTATATTTTTCACTAATACGTGAATATTTAAATCGAAATAAATAATGTATTACTCTACCTATCATTCAAAAAACAGTAGTTAAAACCCAGTAACTAATTTTTTAATTAAAAATTAGAACAAAATATGTTAACTTTAATATATTTTTTTCCTTTAACCACATGGAGTCTTGTATAGCCACCACAGTGACCACACCATAGGCGAATTAAAATAATAATGCGTGTAATTTCCGATAAGAAAAGAAGGAAAATGATTAATCCGTATGAACTTTATCTTATTGGACATATCATATCAGACTCTATCCATCATCAGAGAGAAACGAAACGAAACGAAACGGGGTTGCCTGAAACCCTCAACAATTCGCTGTTGTTGTTCTCTTCTCTTCTCTTTGACATGAATACTCTTTCTTCCACGCTCCATGGCGGGTGGCTTCCCCGCTCAGCTTCGAAAACTAAAACTGCATCTCTCTCCAAATGCCATCGCATTTGGGTCACCAAAGCTTCTGTTGCCGTTGAGCAACAAACTAAGGTCGCTCTCATCAGAATTGGTACCAGAGGAAGGTATTCTTTTCCCCCCAATTTTTCTTCTCATCTATTTGGCTTATGCATTTTTGCTTTAACAATACAAAACAAACATTCTCTGATTCCTACCATCATCAAAATTGTTTTTTTTTTTCTTTTCTTTTTTCATGTATAGAGCAGTCCACTAGCTCTAGCACAAGCATATGAGACCAGAGACAAACTCATGGCATCACACCCTGACTTAGCCGAAGAGGGGGCTATTGAGATTGTGATTATAAAGACAACAGGGGACAAAATCCTCACACAACCACTTGCAGACATAGGTGGGAAGGGCTTGTTCACCAAAGAAATAGATGAGGCACTCTTGAACAGCGAAATCGACATCGCTGTCCATTCAATGAAGGATGTTCCTACTTACTTGCCTGATAAAACTATTCTGCCATGTAACCTTCCGCGAGAGGATGTCAGAGATGCATTTATATCCTTGACTGCAGCTTCCTTAGCTGATCTTCCCCCTGCAAGTGTTATTGGTACTGCTTCGTTAAGACGAAAGTCACAGATCCTCCACAGATATCCATCTCTTAATGTAAGTCATCTTTTTTTACTCATCAGCCTGAAAATCACAAATTATTGTTTCCTACACTTTGTCTTACTAAATTAGCTCTAGCAAATGACTTTAATGGACATTCCCTGTATAACATTTCTAATTTCCTTTTCTGTCTGCAAGCTGTTATCAAAGTTGTCATTACATACATTATCAATATAACGTAAAAAAAAAAATAGACAAGATTATTGAAAAATGGTCACATTAGCATTGTGTGTGGTGAAACCTAATACATATATCAGATTTTTAAAATGCTTCTGAAAGCATGTAAGAGGGACTTGTATCGCTACATATCATAATATGTATTTTATAGCTGATGTCAGGTATGAATCCCCATCAAATAGCTTAACGTAATATTCTAATCATTTGCGGATGGTTGAATTCAGTAGATGATCATTAGTATGCCCTTGTAACATGTTAACACCTTGGTGACATGGACTAACAATTATGGTTGTGACTATGAAGTAATAGACAATATGTTATCGTTGTGATTCTTACTCCTGGGTTATGAGCATTGTCTGTGTATTCTTTAAGATTTAGCTTTCTTAGAAAGTTTTAGTCTTTATTCCCTTGCAGTTTCAAATCGACAGTTTTTATTTTATTTTTTCCTGTGATTGTTGTTGTCTTTCTTGAAGCATTTTTTTCTCTGTCCATGTTGTTTGACTATTCTTTGCTACTTCATTTGTGAAATTTTGATATTCTAGACCACTGATAAATTGTTCTGGAATTTTATTTCTCAGGTGCAGGAAAATTTCCGTGGCAATGTCCAAACAAGGTTAAGAAAACTCAATGAGGGGGTTGTCCAAGCTACACTATTAGCATTAGCTGGACTCAAACGCTTAAGTATGACAGAAAATGTGACTTCAATCCTATCAATCGATGATATGCTTCCAGCTGTTGCCCAAGGTGCTATTGGAATTGCCTGTAGAAGTGATGATGATAAAATGGTAAGTGATTAAATATAGTGCACAATCTTGGCAGACTTGCTGTTATTTTTAGGTGCAAGGGACGTTAATCATGCCATATAAGATCAAATGTGTGTGTACATTGTTAAATACCTACTTGCAACAAATTCCTACTCAAACCAGAAAGAAGATTGGTTTATATTTGGAATCTGAAACATTTCAAATTAATTGCATAATATTACAATTTTACATTGCGTCTTACATTCTTTACTCATTTTAGATTCTTGATGTTTTTCAACTTTTTGGTTGAGTGGTTTCTGTAGTTAGAATACATTGCTTCACTTAATCATGAAGAAACAAGGCTAGCAGTTGTCTGTGAAAGGGCCTTTCTTCAGACTTTGGATGGGTCTTGCCGCACTCCTATTGCAGGGTATGCTTGCAGAAACGAGGATGGCAATTGTTTGTTTAGAGGATTAGTTGCTTCCCCTGATGGAACCCGTGGTATGAACATCTTTTTATAGATTTATGTTATTTGACTTTGTCTAGTTTCTAATCCTTCACAAGTAACTTTTCTCTAAGCTTTCATGCATTTCCCTCTGTGCAGTGCTAGAGACATCCAGGGTTGGTCCATATGCTGTTGAAGATATGATTGAGATGGGTAAGGATGCTGGCAAGGAGCTTCTGTCTCGGGCTGGACCTAACTTCTTCAGTAGTTAGCTGCAGATGATTAAAGTGCGATCGGGTACACGCAGGTTTCATGGTCAGCTTTCGGCTATTGCTTCCTAAGTTAATTCATTCTTTGACCTGTTGTAACTTTAGAGTAGATTAAATGTTCAGTTGAGTTTGGGAAAGTGGACCTCTCATTAGGGTCATATTGTTGTATTTTGAGGATATTAGAATGCCAATTTTTTAGGTAGTTTGTATAATTACCACGATAGTGGACTTTTGAGAGTTCACGCTAAATACACCTGGGTGTTTCTCAAATTCTCTTATTATTTATATTACCTTGTTGTTGCACGGTTAATATTTGCAAGCTCCTTTTGAAATGGTTAAATACAGAGTGAAATATATTTTTAGAACACACCCCCAAGGAAAAATCCTAGGTTTTGACCTTGACTTGATTTACAGTCCACTTTGCCGTGAGTTAATGTGGATGCATGCTTTTGTTTTGATTGAAGAGAAGAGGGAAGCCTGGAGAACATATTTGGATGTTAAGAAAAATACCAAGCGCACATTATATGTACTCTCATATTTCTCACATATGTGGTAGAATCAAAATATAGTAAGTGCGCAGCTGTAATTATATGGTGAAAAACTGAAAAAGTTAAAGGTGAATTCGTGTACCTGCCATTCATGGAATGTTGAAATTGGAACCCTATTAGTTATTATGTGGAACGCCTAATGGTTAAATCTAAATTGGACGGATTCATGTTTTGTCTTGGTGCAGAAATTTCCTCTTGCCGTGAGCAATAATTTGGTCTTGGGCTGTCCCAATAGAATAACTTTCAAGTGTAATGAAGGCAGCAGCTACATTTACTTATCACACACACTGTCATAGTAACCTAATTTATAACCTCTGCTGAAAGAACCAGCATTTCAGCTGTGAGAAGTGAGAACAGCATTCAATGAAATAAACTGTTGCGTGTTGGGTCTTACGTTGGGCGTATGGTGATGGGATTAAATGTGCTGTTCAATCTACCCTCCCCTTTTTACTCTTCACACACCCTTTTTTTTTTGTTAAAATACTCAACTACTCTGCCTTCACCCTCGCCCTCCCACGATCACCCTCCCTTCTCATTTTTCTATCTATTTTCTTCTCTTTAATGCCACCTTGATCTTTCTTTTTCCACACCTCCATTGCTTCCTCACTGGTGCTTCCTTTGTTATTCTATGTTGTATGTCATTGATTTGATTGAATTTAATTTCTATTATATAAGTACACAAAGAAAATTAGTTTTTCTTGTGTTTCTTGTTAGGATACACAGCGGAAACAACAAAATACACAACAAAAAATAGTTTCTATAAAAGGCATTTTCGTTAAACAAAAATTACAAAACATGTGGTAGGAAGAGTAAAAGGACAGTGCGGGTACCAGCCCCATACAGCATCAATCTCAAGCAGTGATGGATTGCAAATAGAAGGATCTAGAAACCAAAAATCAATGAAGTATGCGATAAACAGAATAATGAAAGCAAAAACTCGATAGAGCAAGAATATAATTTGCTTTTCCTTCTAAGTAACTCACCTATTTTTTTTTTTTGTCGTCCTTTTTAGCATGAAAAGTTAATTGAATTTGATTTGATCTTGTTTTTTTGGGTGAATGAATTCGATTTGATTTTGCAACAACTTTTACACTTTATTTTTATTATAAAATATAAAACAATTCGTGTAGGTCCTTCTGTCTCCGACCAGATAACAACGTAAAGTATAGGATTGACTGTTCGGTATTTGATAATATTTTGCTACCTTTTATTAGCATGATGCTAACTAGATATTACTATTAAAAATTGAAGCCGAACATATTTTAAATTTAAAAATTTATGTGCAACGTACAATTCTATAACTTAATTATGATATTCATTGTTGTATTTATTCCAATTTATTGTTTGATTAGGTGTTTGATGAATCGTTACAATTTTATCCTTAGTAAAAATATTGGATGTGGTGAGAAGAAAAAGTGTTTATAATTAATTCATACTCTTAATCCCTAAGTGATGGAAGACTTTATGACTAGGAGAATAATATTTGTACAAGTTAACACTAAAGATTTTGAAGTCAAGGCATTAAGTTACTTTCGGGGGGAAGACATTTCGTAAGTGTGACCAGACATAGACATTTCGTAAGAGGCTAACCTCGTCTAATGCACACATTTCAACGAGTGTTTGAGTCCACGTTTGTAATTTTGAATTTGCAAAATTTAGTTCAAAAAGTAAATTGGTTTAGAAAAGTAGCAATGTTGTTTAGACTTTAGATAGTTTTTGGTAAAATTAGTATTGAGTGAACAAGTATAATAGATATTGAAAATGTTGAACGAACAAGAAAATTTCAACGCAAAGGCAACAAATATTCTTATCCAATTTCTATTTTAATGAGAATCACTTTTACGAATTTTTACCAAACACAATTATATGGAAAGGTGGGTGTTGAAGATTCTTGTACCCACGCCTATCCTTATCAAATTTTGTAAGCAACTATTAACTACCTTACACATTAAGCAAGCAAGCAAATATTTGTTTCTTAAATTAAACGTTAAAGAGGGAAATTAGTATATTCATCATGAATAATTTTTGCGGGTGTTTAATTCTGAGAAGCTGTTGCTGGAAAAAGCTGATTGGCTGGTTGATTTCCATAAGGTGATGACTCATTGATTGTTGCTACCAATCTTGTAGAGGTGCAAGTGAAACTCCTCCACTTTTTGTTAGTAGCTGGGGGTTGTTGGTGACCGGAGTTTGGAGGAAACTGAATGAAAAACAAGAGTTTTTCTTGTTTGCAAATAAGGATGACAATAATTTACATCCACGGTATCCATGCGTAAAATTAGCTGCGGATTAAAATGGATACTTTTAATGCTACTCACGTATTGGGGTGGATTTTACCCCTAATTTTGCCTTGACCATGAATGAAATCATCCACATTTAAAAAAAAAATCAAGAAACAAATTCACCAAACCACCATTTTACATCAATTTTAACCGATTCTTGATGGACCTGAAGCACATTTTACCCTAAATTTATTCATATATTATAAGATATATATATATATATATATATATATATATCAAATAAAATCTTAAAATTAAAGCAAAATGAAGATTAATTTGTTTAATTTTTTTTTAAAATATTATTTTTTATTGATTATCAAGATATATATTTTTTAATTTTTTTATACATACATAGTTATTATATAATTTTTTTAAAATAATATTTCAATTGAAAAAAAATGTTAACATATAAGTTCAAACAAAATCCTGAAAACATAAAGAAAAAGAAGAGATTTCAATCAATATGAAAGAATCAGGCATTTTGAAAACATGAAAAAGAAAGAAACAGAAAATTGCTGTCCACACGTTTGAGATTCTCAAACTCTAGAATTCTTTTTCCAGTGGAATCTAAGTCAGTCTTGTCGTGTTGTTTAAGCTCCCATATGACATCACCAAATGGTATTTTATTGTGATTGAGATCGATAACGAGTCTGTGATGATCAACCAGCAAGTTCTTAAAATATTATTATTCTTATAATAAATTGAACAAATCATACTATTTTGTTTTTGATTTTTTTTTCAAAATTAAAATATTCAAGGACTAAAAATATGTTCTTAGTTCATTTAACTTTCCTTTCTAGATACACGTAGAGAAGAAATGTACTTTTTTTTAAAAAAATTATTTTTGGAATATGATTTTAATAAATTTAATCACTGAATTAGGCAATTTTTTTAATAATCATATATATATATATATATATATTAATTTTTTTAAAAATCAAGTATTTATAAATATATAATTAATCATATAACCTATATTTATTTAAATTTAAAAATATATTATGTTAAAATAAATTAATAAAATATTAAATATTTTTCATTGTATAAAATTTATAAGTTTGATTTGTTTAAAGAAACTTTTTAATTTAACAGTTGAAAATTCCAATTAAAAATGATTAAATAGAATTATTTTAATAAAATTATATTATATATGATGAACAAGAATTTAAAGCATAATTAATTATCATTACCGTTATTAATCTCATACTTTATTATCATTCAATATAATAAATTGTGAAATAAATTTGTGGCTAATTTTTTTTAAAAAACTATTTTTTAATGTCGTTTTGGATGATGTAAGTTTCATCGTATTTTCTTGCAGTTTTAAGTCTTGTTTCTTTATTTTTTCCTCATTATTTCACCAAAAGAAATATAAATCATTCATTTGTGAGTGAATGCTATTGTTTTCAATGTCATTTTCTTCCGCGAGTTGCTTCAAAAGAAAATTGGAGGCATCTGAGCTCAGCTTCCACGTTTGATATGATATTTTGATAACTTTGTATTGATGGAGTCCAAAGGTAGAATATGAAACCAATTATAGGGTAGGCATCTGTGGTCTGACGAGACAATCTAATGGAAACGCAACCACTGATCACAATATTCATAAAGTAGCCGCAGCATCATACCACCTTTGGCCCTGCAAAAAGAATCTTAATAATGCAACTATGCTTCACAATGATGCACGTAAACGAAGATAATCATAAAATTATACTAGTAAAATCGTGTCACAAACTTTGAAATATATTATACTATTATTTTTTCTTGAAAAAATAACAGTTTTATTTGCCAATGGGTGTCTCAGGAACGTTAAGGAACCCGACATATATAAAAAAACAAAGTAAAATAATCATTAATCTTTCATATATATTGGTTAAAAAAGTATCCTTAAATCAGTTTCGTTGATCAAACACTAAAAATAAATAGATTGTGAGTATATATATGAGTTCAAATTTTCATAATTTATTCTGCTTGCTTCTCACTTTTCCTTTCCTAAAAATATTTCTTAACCGATACCCTAATTCGTATACAGATCACCAAAATAAATGCTTAACTTAAAAATTGAAACTTTTTATTATTATTAAAAAGCAAACCCGATACTATAAAGGGACCAACCAATTAAAGCACCTCGTGAAAAACACTTCCACTACGTGTGTAATTTGATATCAAATAATTACCTCAAAAGTTGAGAAACACAGAGACCATGTATGTATCTACTACTATCTAGTGGTGATTGTTAAATTCTAAGAATTGAGTAGCCACCGCTACCACTTTCCATACGGTCCATAATCCATGGAGTATGGTCCAACAATTTACAAATCTTCCCTTTCTCTTTATGAAATTCACATCCCAAATAGTAATAAATCCTCTTGGTCTTGGGGACCATGCCAAAAGTACTTTTCCATGAACTATCCACACGTCTGATTGTAAACGTTGGGCAGATAGTCATAATAATTCGAAGCTTTTGAACACATGGTCCATTTGGGGTACTTCATATGGTACCTACAAATCTTTATTTTGAAGTGTTTCGGGTCTCTTTGCTATTTCAACAACACCATGTCAATGTTCCATTTGATATTTTCCATCTGGGGACTCTTGTCTGTCAGCTGCTTTATAGTTGTGGTTTGTGCTTCATGGTGCCCATATCAAATTTTTCAACAAAGCAACCAACAATTTCAGCAGAAGACTGATAAGTTTTGGGTGTTCAGTGAACAAACTGAAACATGGGTTGAAGCAAAACTGCCCTATGATCTGCTCTCTTGTGTTAACGATGGCTGTAGAAAAGTTGGGTCGATACTTCAGACAGATAAGAAGAGCACACAAGAAGTGTTGGAGCTAAAACACAAGCTTGATGAACATAAAAGAACTGTTGAGAATAAGGATAGTAAGTTGGAAGCAGAGGATGTGGTTCTGCCCCAGAGAAAGAGAATTTCCTTGACTAAAATATCCGAGACATCTGTGTGGATCACTGGTGAAAGTGGGTCTATCTATGAGAGGTTTTGGAATGGAATGGAATGGGTGATTATCCCTCATGACTTGCCCGTATCAGCAGGAAGTGCCATATCAATTTTTGTCATCAATCAGACGATTCTTGCTCTATCAGAAGCAGGAAAATTGTATCAGGTTAGAAGCATCTGTTAAGTTAGAGATATATGCCAAGCATCATACTATGTTAAATGTTCTCATCAACTGTAGAACTTGATTTCTATCCTTATATTTCTCTGAGCATATCAACTCTCTTCCAAGTATATGTCTCAGTCAATCTCTACCTGACATGTAACCACAATTTTCAATTTACGAAAAATAATTAATAATGTATCACATAGAGATTGACCAGGATCACATGGTCCCGAACAGTGTAATAATTTCTCCCTTTTCAGGTACATGTTACACATGCATGTAATATACACTTTTGTATAACAACTTTATGCATAGCCGGTAATATAATTTAGACACTGACATATTGACACTATTATGTTAAGATTGAACTCTTGGATAAGTATTAAAATGTAAACTCCGACAAATAAAGGGGTCCTCTGTACGTTGTTGGAAATTGAAACTGCAACAATTACCCTTGTCTCATAGTTTGGCTACTTGTAACTTTGCTCAGCAGATTCGAGTGCAACTCGGTGACAGCTCACAACCAATTTGGGTTGAATTCACTCCTCCTGATCCAGAGAAAAATCTTTTAATGAAGTCTGGAGTTGCTTCACGCGATGGACAGTAAGTACCATTTTAATTTCTGAGATCAAACATACATACCATTAGCATTGTTAAAACATAGTCTCTTGTGTGGTTGCCTTGTGGGACAGGAGAGCCTATTTCTGCACAAAGAATGGATCACTAGTAGAACTTGCTTGGGTTGAGCTCCCCAGGTAAAACTCAAGTTTTGGAGCAAATATTAGTGACTTGGCAGTTGAATCTTAAGTTCTTTAACCTTTAACAAATGGATTCCAAGGTGTTACTAATTCCACCTCAATATATATATATATATATATATATATATATATATATATATATAGAACAGATGGATAAATCATGGCCAACCAGCTGGAGCAAATGTAGCAGCAATAGCTGATACTTCTTCAACAAGAGAAGTAGTATATACCATAAGGTGGGTGGTTTGTGTTTGCTTGAGGCACGTTTTGTTGCAATTTCATATTTGATAAAAACAATAAATAGAATACAGGACTATAAAGCAAAATTAAAATTTATTATACTCTTCTAATGTTATAAACTGCCATGTTGTTTTTCAGTGATTTTTCACAAAGCACTCTTCATCTTCTATCATATGAGTCTGACAAACTTAACAAATGATGTGGTGCTGTAGTTCTGCTGGAGATCTTTATGAATATGACAGAAAATCAAAACCATCATGGAAGAGGCACATATGGCATGAAAGAAAAGCACAAGCTGCTCCTTTGATGCCATCTAAAGGGTGTAGTTTACCTGGATTGAGTGATGATCATTCTGAATCTCTGTTCCTTTTAACAAAGGTCTGAAGTGTACAAGTATTTTATGAACATTCCAATCATTTCCAGAAAAAAAGTGCTCAAAACTTCTTTCGAAAAACATCAGAAAATACTCAAATTTAGTAAAATAGAACTAAAGCAGTGGTGAAAACATCCCTCTATAAGTAGATACTCTTATAGAATTTTTTTGGAAGGAAAAAGTGATCGAAGAGAAACTAGATTGTTGTCAATTATATGTAAAACTTAAGCATTATATCAAATGTGAAGCTTCATAAAAATTCAATCGCTTTTGCAAATCACTTGAACATGCTTAACTTGGCTCGGACATGGTTTATTAGATTTACTTTTTGATTAAGTCCTTTAAGAATTTATTCTTATGATCTGTCTAGGAGGATACCATTTTAAAAAAAATTCTTGGTAATCATACAGGAAGGCACTTTGGTAGAGAGAAAATTGCATCAAAGGAAGTGGAAATGGGTAGTCCATGGCCGACCCCAGGATCAAAATTTAACATGTATTACACCATCGCTACAAGATGAATCAAGTGAAACATCGTCCATTTCTTTATTCTTCACTACATCATTCGGATCTGTCTTTGAATATCAAATTCCAAAACAATTAGGTCAGTCATCTCATCTCATAATGAAAAAAATACTTTAGTTTCTACGATTAGTATATGAATAGTCTACCTTGCTTTTACTACACATGAACTTCTCCATTGTTGATTAACAGTTTTGTTCTTAGCTGGCAATATTCAAATAGAAAATGAAATGCAAAAAAAAAAAAAAAAAAAAACAACTTGGGAACTGATGATCGTTGTTTTGATTTTGTCCACTTAAAATTATTAATTCTGGATTTGGTGGAGTCATCGTTAGTCAATTATAGCATGATACTCTATGTATTAACATCAATAGCTATTTAACAGCTATCATGACTAGCACCAATTCCCAAAAGTTACATATAACAGAAAATTTCAACACGATTTATTGCTAATCAGATTCTTCATTTTAAAGTCAGTTAACAATATTTCTTGATAATGTTAGGTGATAGGAATAACAAATTCTATCAACAGCATCTTGCTAACAAGTGCCAACATTAGTTAAAGAGTGTTTATTACATTCTATTGAATAATTATAACTTGTTTCCTTAACAAATACTCCCTCCTTAATTATAAGATATAGTTGCCTAATTTATATTTATTAAGAAAGTTAGTTAATTTAATTATTAACAATAAATTTATTTATAATTATAATATTTTTTCAAATTTAACCTTAACTTTATTGGAAACCTACTCATCTTCTTCAATCTTCATAGGAAATAGAAAAAGAAAATTAAGGGCATTTCAGTAAAAACAATAATTAATACACAAGAGAGATGAAATGAAATAAGGGACAAATTTTTTTGTTAATTATGTCTTATAAATAGGGACTGGAGGTAGTATTGTTAAAAGCGATTGTACATTGAATCTAAATCCTAAGTTCAAGACATTGATTTCTCACATAGTCACGTAAAAACAGGCCTTGTTCCAAACAATCAATTTCCAGGAGCATGGAAAAGTCATCAGCATCCTCTCCATGCAAAAGCAGCAAGAGGTATAGCTGGCTTGCAATTGTACATTGGCAGGATACTGTTTCCTCTAAATGATGGCAGAATTGCAGAATTACATCCACTAGGACAAGGTGGTGAAAGTTCAGGGCCATCTCAGCCACAAAACATCCGAAGGAAAGCATCAACAAAATATGTTTGGTCCATATTAGATGTGCCAGAGAGTGAAGGGTGGAATGCAGAATATTGCACAAAAGAACGTGGCCTCAGAAACTGTCTCACAGGCACAAAAGATGAGTCAGAAGAATCAGTAATAAGTTTAGTAACAGGTAGGAGAAAGCAAAGCCAAACACAGAATCATTATTTATCTGTAGGCACTTCAGGTGGTGGTAGACTGATACAATCTTCAGAAGAATACAATACACCAGATGACTGGATTAGTAGTAACTTTCGCCTGCGATTGATGGATTTAGGGAAGTCATTTTTCTTAATAACAGATGATGGTTTGATTTTTGAATACATTAGCATTGAGAGTGCATGGATATGGCTGAAGCATGAGAGTTCTACAGCCATGAAAGGTATATTGAGTAACTACAATGGAAGCTTATTCATGGTTGATGCATATGGGAGTCTGCTCCTTAGAGAAAGAAGTGGCAAGGAGTTAGCATGGAGGAATTGCACTGCTGTGAGGAAAGGAAGAAATGTTATTGGAGGTCAACCTTGGGATGGATTACCAGGCCAAGAAAGGAAGGTTACAACTGAAGATACTCTCTTCTTTGTGAGCAAAACTGGAAGACTAATGAAGTTAATGGTAAGTAAACTCAGAATAGAATTGAAGAACAAGATGAGAATATTGATCCTGGTGCAGTATTACTTAAGTGCATAAATTTAAAAGAATAATTAAGTTTGTATTTAATTGATTTTTTTTGCCAATCTTATACACGGATTAAATTATTGGGGAACAAATTCTAATACAGCAACAAAAACTAGCTATGCCATAATTGGAGAAGTAAATAGTATACAATTTTTTCTCAGGTTTCTTTGAAGAAGTTGAAATGGAAAGATTGCAGAAATCCTCCAGATGCTAAGGTTGCATGTATAGTAGACCAGGAATTGTTCAGGAAAAATATAGTATTTGTCATCGGAATAAATGGTCGCCTATATCAGTATAACAAAGTGACTGATTTGTGGCATGAGCATTACCATTCTCAGCATTTGGTCCTATCACTGTTTCCTGGAACAGTTATAAGACCATCATTAAAAACACTCTCAGGCTCCCTCTTCATGCTTTCAAGAGAAGGTGGCCTTGTTGAGTATCAATGGAGTTTATTGTATGGATGGAACTGGGTGGAACATGGAACACCCAATAGAGGTGTAACACTTGTTGGTTCAACTGGTCCAAGCTTCGAAGGAAATCAATTATTTTTGATAGGTTCAGATGGAAAAGTATACCTTAGATACACGGACAACATGGCATGGAAGTGGAAGGACCTTGGTTTTCCCTATGTAGGAAATAAGCTGGTTGAGGCACATAGACACGGAGGATTCCAGAAAGAGAAAGTAGATTGTATTAATGAAGATTCTGCATCATACTTGAAGAAGTTCCAAGGAAACTTTGGTGACCTGAGCATTAAATGTGACTCAAAGGTAAATATTACACTCCAAAATAATTGATAGAGTAACTGACATTGAATTGCATGTTAAAGAAAAAGTGGCATGTAATTGATTGAATCTGATACCACACAGGTGGCTTCTACAAGACCAATTCCATTTTCTGAAGGTTCTGTCTTATTTGAGCTCAGAGATGGCAGGGTAAGAACTTAAATTCAATGAGATTTTTAATTATCTGATGACAAGTCAAAGTTAAATATAGTCCATTCTATAAAAAGGTAATAACCAATCAATATTTACAAGAAAAACTAGGATGGATGTGGATCCTAATATGACATGTGGATCTCTCTTAATCCCTAGTTTAGATTTTATAACTAAGCCTAATTTAAATATAAATGTTTTTGGCTCAATCCATTTTTTGCCAACTGCTAGCATTTGGTTGTATGCATTTGAAATTAACATCTATTAATCTTCAATTTATTAAAATATTAGTTGTGTTTAACCACTCTTTCAAATTTATCAAAATTAAAAGGCGAAAGTTATTGTGGTACAGCCATTATGTTTTTGAATTTTGATTCTATACCTCTTATGACAGTTGGCAGAAATGCAATTGGTAGAGAAGAGAGAATGGGTGTGGTCCCGGATCATTGGCACTCCAGCTAGTTTATGCTTAGAAAATTATTGGACTACTGTAGCATACAACCTTTCGTGAATTTAATTCGAATGCATTATTGGTATAAAAAAGATCTATACTGTCATTCAATAATGTATTATTCTATTATTTAATAAAAAATTTATTTACATGAATTGTCAAACTCATTGAATAATGTGATAATGCATCGTTAAGAAATACAAATTCTTTAATTACCTTGAAGCAACAATGGAAGAGCCTGAAACACTTCTTCTACAGACAATGTAAGGCATTATGCCGATAGAAGGAAAAAATAGTATCCTCTATAAGTTAGAGCATGTGGTGTTTGAGGTAAAAAGCATTGGACAAATGAGCAGTTCATTTAGTGGTACAAAACATGAAGTGACAATTATGCAAACTTGTTATTGATATATGTATAGTTAGCTGCCTAAGGACAGCAAGTATGTGTGGGTACTGGGGAGTATGCTCCATCCTTTTTCGTCATATCATTCATAATTAAAACATATCCACACATCAACGTCAATGTCTCTTTCATTCCATTGCTGCAATGACCTATGAGTAAATAGTCTCACAAGTCACTGAGGTACGGAGGGAAGAAGGACTCTATCTATCTTATTTATTTGTCACTTAACCTTGCAGTATATAGACTGTATATTGTGAAATAACTTCACTTTTTCACACAAGTTCAGGATCCTTAATATATATGAGTTAACGAAGTAATTACCAACCCAAAATTATACATGCACCACTTAATTGGACGCCTTTAAACTATTTTAGCTACTCTTAATTTTAGAAAGAAAAAAGAGTTTTTAAAGTGAAGTAACTTATTTTTAAATTTTTTATATCAAAAAAAATAATAAAAAAACTGTAAAATTTCTCGGCTAAAAAACAATGGTGATGTAAGAGTTACTCAAGTTAAAAATAAGTTTGGAGTACATTTTCTTATTTGACGCACGCCTCAAACAAACATTTTTCAAGACATGTATAGATCACCTTATGTTGTGGCAAATGTGAGTTTGGTTGTGTCAAATACTAAAATCAAACACAACCTTCTTAGCAAATCAAACCATAAAAGATAGTCAAATATCTAAAATAAGTAATAAAAACAAAAAGACTAGAGAAAGAAGAAATATGTTTTTTTCATAAATCTTGGGATGTGTGCATGCACCTTGGGAGGGAAGAAGGAATTAAGAAAGAAAGAAAAAATAATGAAAAATGAGATGAATACTATGGAGACAAAGAAAGAAAGATATAGAAGTATAAGATAAATATGAAAATTAAGGAATGAAAAAAAAAATCACGATTAAAAACAAATATAACGATATATTATTTAACATACTTTTGATTATTAGGTAAATATGTAAGTCTTACCTTTTTATTTTTCGCTATTTGTAAGTCTTACCTTATATTTAATGGATTACACGTTAATTCACTTAACAATACAAAGCATATAAAAAAATGTTTGAAAATGTATTTTATTATATTTTCTCTCCAAAAAAATCAACCAAAGATTTACTAAATGAAGCAAGCAAAAAAAAAAAAAAAAAAAATTAGGAATATCTTAAGTTAGTCAATTTTAATTCATGAAATTGTTATTCTAATTTTGAAAATAATTTTGAAACACAAGAATTATAATTAACATGACAAATTTTAATTTCAAACTCTTAACTATATTCCATGATCAACTTCAGGAACTAAATGATTACTCAAGACATTTTGGAATACCTTGATACTATTATGGTAAGATTTACTAAAAGAAAACCCTACTAACTAAAGAATTAAATAACGTCATTTTCAACGTTTTTGTTATATAAAAACAATATTTCAGTAAAAAAATTAAGGAAAAAAAAAGCTCAGAGCTGAAAGGTTGAAACTGAAGACGGAAAATCACACATGTTGGCTAAAGCATCAAGCCCAATTTGATTTGGAGGAGGCTGGGCCGAACGTTTTGTAAACCTTTTGCCTACGATATGGTTTCCGACGGCCTTCAATAACGTAAGTCTTCTTCCCCCCATCTCCTTATCTTAAACATAATTCAATTTTGTGGTTGTATTGGAAAGACTCTTCAAATTTGAAATCCGAGTTTCTACGTGGAAATGGAATGGAAAGGTTTGATTAAATCCCTTCTCTTGTATTTTGTGTATAGATTTGCACATTCACTTGTCTTCCATTGTTGCAGAAACTTGGTGATTCCGTCGAATAACAACCTGCTGTGCGGTGGAAGTGGTTCTCTGTGTGTTTCTCACCGCGGGGGACTCGTGTTGCTGGAAAAGCTGACTAATTTGTTTTTCAAGGCTTCTTTTGATTAAATGTGCTATACGCTTACAAGATTAGCAACAGAAAGCATATGTGGTCAGCCTAATTTTAACATCTGGCGAATTGGTTGTCATTACACTTTTTTTGTTAAGAGATGACCTCAGTTATTCTTCTTTAGATTATTTAATGTCAATTTTGTGAGACTTGTTTCCAATAATTTGTTTGCTTTTACTTTTTCATCTGATTGTGCTGTTTTTAATTCTTGCTTTAGTTTAATATCATATATTAACTAACGCTTCCACCTTGTTCTCCTAAAGGCAATTTTGATTTGATATTCGGTTGAAGTGGGCATAAAAAATCTACGTTGGTGTAACGCTATGTCATTGTCTTGATGAGGTTGAAATGAATAAAGCTCTATAGGATTGGGTATATAAAATATTGAATCATTGCTGGCTTACATGATCATCAGACTCTCCATAGACTTATTCTAGACTCCAATCAGCTGGATAATTATAGCATATTTATGTATATTTCTGTTATTATTCTCGATCTTTTTAATATCAACCCACATCGACAATCATACATAATTACAAATATGGTATACTAAACTGCTAAACTGTAGGAATCAGTGATAACTATGGGTTGTTCCTAAGAGATGTAAAACATCCAGTTGCATTTTCCACTATTACAGATACTGCAATTTTGGACAGATAAATCGATCAGTAGTATTCTATAGTATTAAACAATTTAATGCCCTCATATGATAAAAAACAGGCAATAACAACCCGTGTTGGGGGGTGAAGGAACTTTCAAGTGCCAAAATAGTTTTACAAGAATGATAGCATATTATCTCGGTATTAGGAGTTTCTATCACGGAAAAATAATTGAGACTCCATTTTCCATAATGTTTTCAACGTCCTATCTATCAAAATCAAGAGGACAAACATTCTTCCCAAAACAAGAAATCGATGCTTCTCAAAAAATGGGAACATTGAATTCACTTCTCAGTTACAACGGGTATACAAACACAAGCTTACAAGGTGAGAGGTAATAAGTCAACAAACAAATCATTTAATCATTTAGTTTTCATTATTGGAAGATACTTTTTTTTTTCCTCGTGTTTGGGCTTAACGGCATCCTTGAGAGTCTTACCTTCGTTATCCTGCCCAGCAGTTAGAGCCTTGTCAATTGGTGTTGAATCTGTCTTAATTTCCTGTGGTGGTTCCTTGGGCTTAGTCTCACGTCTTGAATCCTTTTGTTTACTAGGAAATGACGGTCCTGCATATAATGCAACAATTCTAATGAGTGGAGATTACATAGTTCCATATTCTCACTAGACCACATACACGTGTATAAAGTGATCCATACACCAGCTGACCATTTGAATTGAAAATGAAATCCCAAAGGAAAAAGTCTAAATAAAAGCAATAGTGCAATCAACAAGAGAAAATGATGCATACATAGGTCCAGTTTAGATAAACTACTTTAGAAGCACTTATAAGAGAAGAAAATATGGTAAAATGAATCGAGTTTCTCACATAAACTAAAATCAACTTATGCACTTGACTTTAATAGAAGTTCTTTCATTTAACTTCTCCAAAAACTAAATGCACAAGTTGATTTAAGCTTATGAAGAAGCTCAATGCATTCCTTAGTCTTATTTTCTTCTCCAAGTGTTTATGGAGAAGTGTATAATTTATTCAATCAAAGTCAGACAAAAAGCCACTGGTTCAATTAAAAGCCACATAGCATCAAATTTCATAATTGAAGATAAAGGAAAAGCTATTACCGCGTGAAGCTAGAGAAGCTTTTAGAAGATCTGAATTGACACACTCTGAGTAGGGATCCCTGAGGAAGTGAAGGAGCAATCATGGCAAGATATAAAATGTATTTCAATTAAATTTAAAAGAATTTGGTTAAACTATTCATTTGGTCCCTATATTTGTCCCATTATAAGTTTTAGTCCCTATACCAGAAATTTTTTTAGTCCTTAGCCATTTTTTTGTAGCGATTGATCATTATCAGAGTTTTTGTAGCAGTTTTACCGCCAGAAAATTTTCTCAAGTGCTAATGTCAGGGACCAAAACATTACTTTTATGCATGTGTAGTGGCTAGCACTTACTGTTTTCTCATACAGCAACTACAACTCACAATTTTCTTGTGCAAGGACTAAAATTTAAAATAGGAACTATAAGGTACAAAGAAATAGTTTAACCAATGAATTTCTTCTTAACATAGACAAAAGTCAGAATGGAAGAACCTCAAAATGACCTGGCAATAGCAATTACTAATTTCAGTATACTTTCTATCACTCTGTTGCTTTATTGCACTAAGTTTCCAACTTATCTATCCACTTAGTCCCATAAAAGTTCATTTTAAATTTATATACATGATCTGGAGCAATTTGTTATGCCATTGATATATGTGAGTAGAGTATTCATTTGTTTTTCGGTATGTAAGTCAATGATAATTTCTCAGGATTTGCGGTTCTCTAGCAGTAATAAATGGACTGGACTAGAAACAAATAGACTATCAATAAATTTTAAAACAAAAACCATTACAAAGAAAACTATCAGTTCTTGGACTAGCTAGTATCATACCAACTCGAGGGACCACCGGTGAAATTCTCTGAGACTCCATCCTTACTATGTTCTTGTCCTGATGGTGTGGCTTCACATTCCATAAGACTTTCTTCTTCTTTCAGCTTCAATTTGCCCAAATCATCGCCATCTAGTTGATTTTGTTTTCCTCCCAATCCAGCGGTGGCACCACATACATCCACAGCAGTGGACGAAGAATGGCGTTTAATCTTCCGTAGCATCCTTTCATTGTTGTGTATTTCAACCTAACCAATTCACACGAAAGAAGAAAAGAAAGCAGTTAACACAGAATATAAACCACATATTTGATATGACAACTAAACAGGTGTAGCAATAGCACGCAATAAAAGAGAACTCACTGCATCCTTAATCTTAGTTGTAATATCAGTAGCTTTAACATGAGCAAGTTTCAAGCAGTGCATGATAACGCTCTGAGAGACACTCTCTCCACCAGGCTTTTGAATTGCACAAACGTCGCCGTTTGAATTAAGCGTGGCAGTCATGCGCCCTGTCATCACACACTCTTCATGGTGCGTCGGATCTATCACCTACACACATAAACCCTAAAACCCTGACTAAACCCTAAAAACAAAATCAGAGAGAAAAAGAACATTAATTAATTAAAAAGGAATACGTACGAGGAGATTTTCATTGCTGAAAAATCCAAAGGTAACAGCAATGGGAAGATGATGAATAATCAACGGAATCGGGTCGCGCTCCTCGGGAGGATGCACCACCACATCCTGCCCGTCTTCTCCAGTCAACGAGCATTCCGGCCGCCGGAAAGTCAACAGAGAAGCCAACGCGGCGATATTCGCAGCGTCAACGAGATTTCCGGCATTGTCGAGTATGTGAATATCGACGCGAATGGCCCAGACGAGTTTGCCGGAGAGGACGCAGAGCGATTCGGTGTCGATGGCGCGGCTTTCGCGGAGGCCGCGGTCGACGACACGGCCGAGCTCGACGGCGGCGTCGGTGGGGCGGCCGGGCTCGAAGGAGGGGTCGGCCATGGGAGAGAACTCGGTGAAGATGGAGAGGGAGCCCTCGTTGGGGCGGTCTCTGTAGGGGCGGAGGAGCTGGGCGGTGACGAAGGTGATGACATGGGTTTGGCCCAAATGGACCTCCGCGGAGCCGTCTTGCTTGGCGAGCTTGATGGTGAGCTTGCGGTAGTCGGAGGGGAGACGGCCGTCGACGCGGAGGTCGGAAAGGAGAGCGGTTTCTATGAATTTCTTGTCGTTGAGAGGCATTCGCCATGTATTTGCTAGCCTCTGCTCCATCTCCTCTGCCTCTGCCTCTGCTTCCCAATGCTTGAGGTTTTGTTTAGGGCAATTACTATTAGTTAAGTATCAGCCAGTGGGTATAAGGGTCAACTCAAAATCAAAAGTCAAACTGTTATTACAAAAATACAAGTATTATATTTTGATATTTTTTCAGGTTAGAGATCTCCTACTCTATATCAGTACATTTTCTACTCTCATATGTGTCTCCTCCGGATGCAGCTCAAAGCTGCTTCCACATCTTTCTAACCATTGACGCAAACTTTTTTTCACATATGAATCAAAATTAAAAAATAACATATTAAGTATAAAGATTAAAATGTAATTTTTTTTCTATGTATTAATTGTTCAATTTCACCAAAAGTCTTATATTGAATTAAAAAATATAGGGGAAATACAGTTTATAAACATCAATTCAAATGTTCAGCATCACCAGTCTTAAAAGAGAAGAACATTCAAATAAATTTTTCTTTAGTTTCTCAAGTCAAATTTCAATGGTGTTCGCTTCAAATAAATAAATAAATTCAATGGTGTACCCAAAAGACAGACACTCTTAACTCTTAAGTGGATAATAAGAGCGTAAAAGTTAACGATATACGTGAGATCTCTATGACCTATTTATGTTATTCTCATAATACAGGCTATGGTAGCGTCTTTTTACATTACGGGGGCAAGAGAAATGCCTTAACGGTGAATTCTATGATTTTTGTTGTGCTTGTTTAACGGATTCCAATGAAATGTTTCACAGCTATATTTAAGTTGGTTTAGCCTCAGAAGGTTCTCGTTGTTGAGCTTATTTAATGGCATTGTGTCAGTGTATTGATTTTATTCTTAAGAATATCGATCTTTGAAGAAAGAAAACCCAATGAGCACTTGACAAAGGCAATTGATGCTCAATCTTTGAAGAAAGTACACCCAATGTCCATTTGACAAGTTATCAATGTGGATAAATGACTTTTCTCTCTTGTAAGAGATCTTTTTTATTTTCAAAATCATATTTTTCTTCTTAAAAATATAATTATGTATTATATTTTAGTTTATATTAATATAAACGAGTATTTTTTTGTATTATGTTTCTCTTTATGTAATTTTCAACATAATCGGTATTTAGTTTTAAGATTTTAGAAAATAATAATAAAAAGAGTAAACTTCATTTCACCTTATAAAATCTTAAATTTAATAATAAGACACTTTAAAATTAGTTGCTAGTGACATTAAAAACTTTAGTTTGCATCAAGAGAACTTTGTACTGGTTACGCTAAAGACACAATGTACAAGGAACGAAACAATTTCCACGTAAACTTGTGTGTGTCAACAAGTCCACACCAAAGAACCCCCGGTGATCGGAATATACCTTTGCAATTTGCATCAAGAATCAAGAATTTTAACAATCCATGGTACATATTTGGCTTCTTGCCATTAGAAACTGAGTTTCTTTTCCTCTATTCATTTTACATTGCACTCCGTTTTTAGTAGAATGCAGGCATGCCAAAACAGAATTTCACGTCCCCAAAATAAAAAGATATCTTAATGGTTTCATGGATTGGTTTTTTTGACGCTACGGAAAACATCTTGCATCAATCGCTCATGCTCTTTAAGCATGTCATCAATGTTGCCACCCAATGGTCCAGAGCAGTGGATCCTATTTTTCTTCGGCATATAACCCTGAAATCACAAACAATACAAGGGAAAGAGGGGTTGGTTAATTAGAGGGAGAAAAAAAAAAAGAATACAAAAAGTTGTTAATGTGTATGTATAGTACTATCTATCTTCTAAAGCAAACTAGAAATGACATAACGAAGGAAATGAATGTTGTTCTTTAATTACCATCCCAGGTTCACGAACAGACATGCCCGGTTCCTTTTTAACGGAAGAGGTAGATAACTCTGCTGGTGCATGATTCACATGAGAGCTCGGTGTCTGTAATTCTGAATTCTTCCTCAATGAGGATGGTCCTGCTGCCATACTGCTGTGCATCATTGAAGTAGAATGTGTGTAGCCATTATTGTGTAGACTTATCATGGTTGCTTCACCATTGTCGTTAGACTCGCCATCCTCTTCTGATTGATATTTAAGACGGGATATTCTAGTATTTGACTTGCCCTGCCAATGTTGAACTTGCCATGCATGAGAATTGAACAAAATTATA
The DNA here is from genome assembly GCA_007407185.1 of Glycine tomentella. Lineage (NCBI taxonomy): Eukaryota > Viridiplantae > Streptophyta > Magnoliopsida > Fabales > Fabaceae > Glycine > Glycine tomentella. Next base: position 1,035,321 of record PYAF01001578.1, on the reverse strand, counting down.
ATGACATGGCATGGATATGTCCATAAACATAAAACATACCCGCATAGAAATATTTCCCCGAGCGATATATTCTGGTGAACCCAGTACTTTGGTATCTCCTGCTCCCCGAAAAACAGATGCTGGTCGACGTCCTTTAACAGATTCCGCATTTTTCCTGATTAAAAGAAATGAGTAAAGTTCTATGAATGTAAATGGAACATCTAATCACATTATTCAATGTACAAGGTAATCTTTAATAGGATGCATATGGTTTAACATTGTCTGAGCTCCCACCAAACTATGTATATTTATCTTCATGCATAGTTATGAAACTCGATCATTAATTTGGTCGACGTAGTGAATAAGTGGGTGGTCATTGATCCAACTGGTGGATTAGTAATTGATCCGATTTGATCCATAAAATATTAAAAGTTCAAAATTATATGTATCTATTATATATAAGTATATAACTAACATTCTTTGAGTAAGAAAAGTTCATCCATACTCCAAAATCCAAATTAAAAAAAATCAATTTTTTAAAAAATCAACTGGATCAGACCGATCCAATCAGGATTCGATGACCACTCCGACTGAGTTTGATCGAGTCAAACCGAATCAACTGTCTGAAAGATCCGAAAGTGAAACCAATCTGATTAGACCACTGAGTTCGAAACCGAGTTTGATAACACTGCTTTCATGCTTATTTTCTCTTGGAGATCTTTAGTCCTACCATGTTTTAAGGAAAATGGTACTAATGATTTGGACAATCAAATGTACTTAACATGAGAAGGGTGTATATTGTGTATTTTTGTTAGATTTAACATTAAAAAAAATGTTAATGAGACTGTTAATAAATCAATCAGTATCCTCAATATCTACGGAAATGAAACTTGTAATACCTTGTAGCTTCCTTTTCTCGACGCTTGGAATCAAAATCCTTGCTTGGTGAAAACTTGGGTAAACTTGAGGGATTACAAGGTAAAGGGTTTGTCGTGAAGAACTGGCAAGTACCCACCACGAACAGTAATAAGGTAAGTAGAATACCCAAAACAGTTCTTGTAAATAGAACATCATTAGTTTGGAAAACTATAGTGAAAAAAAAGTCTAAAAGAATATAAGGAAAAAAAGGCAGTTGGGGATCTTAGACAAATTCAAAACTTTTAAATATATAGTTCTTTTAAGAGGCAAAGATAAGTGATCAAGAGTTCCAATTTTAAAATGCACTTTTCTTTTTCTTTTTTATGGTGATGACTGATGACAACAGTCAACCTGCAATTTCAGGGAAGTAACTTCTATGAAGGACAAGACTTGGGTACTTTTTTATGTGATTTTTTGATGTTGTTCTTCAAAGAAAACAAAATGTCGTAGTCATTACGCAAGTTGTATTTTCATCGATGAACTGTTACATCTGTTGTTTTTAATAACTGTTACACATGATTTTTCATTTAACAACAGCATTAGAAGCACTTTATAGAACAACACCTAGTCTTGCCTTTTCCTAGATTTTAAGCATGATAGTAGGGTTAATTTCCATGCAAAGTATGCTTGGAAAAAGGATGAAAGACTGCTCATAATTACCTCACTTTCAAGTGCGGAAGTTGCTGATCGTCGATCTTCTGGTTCTATTGTAAGTAGCGTATCAACAAGAGCCAATGCTGTGGGAGAAAAGTTTTTATTAAATGTTTCGGAAACTTGGCGGTTGTAAGGGTGTTGTGGCTTAAAACTTGTTGCATGGGGTAATTTTGTTCTCTGCCAATAGTCTTCAGATGGCGAACCACAAAGTTTAAAAATTTTGTGCATTTGTTCCACCTGCATACATTCTTGATATTAAATTGCAATTCTTTTCCTGTGCACAGTAGTAACGGAAATTCCATGTGCAAGTAAAATGCTCTTTTGTTTACTTGGTTGGGGAACCTTGTACCTCAATGGGACTTGTATCTAGAATGTAATTTCTACAGTTTTTGCACTCTGATTTTACTCAAACATGTAAACTAAAAACAGGCTCCAAATGAGTAAACTTAGCAACACTAGCACACACCACACCATCTAGTCAGAATATGTTCAATTAAATGACAGAAGTAGACAGAATTTAGATAAAGGGAATTAATCATGTTGATTCATGAAAAGTACCTCTGTTCTTCCAGGCATGATCGGCTTCCCCACCAGCAATTCGGCTAGAATGCAACCAACACTCCACATGTCAATTGCAGCTCCGTAATCTGTAGCACCGAGCAAAAGCTCAGGTGCCCTATACCACAGAGTCACAACACGGCTTGTCAATGGCTGTTTTTTATCAGGATCATACACTGTTGAAAGACCAAAATCTGCAATCTTAAGATTTCCATTGTTGTCAATCAGAAGATTTGAACCCTTGATGTCACGGTGCAACACACCCCGACTATGGCAGTGTTCAAGCCCACGAAGCAGCTGCTGCATATAACATTTTATCTGCAAAGCCAGCAAGTAAATAATTCAATACCATACAACTACAACATTCTACCACTCATTTTGCTAAATTTTCGACTTATAAAAGATTCACCATTCTATCAATAGCCAATTTGCTATAAACTAGTACATCCACTTATTTCCCTTAACCACACAATGTGACTGAAATTTATTGTTTAAATAGAAGGCGTTTTAACTCACACTGGTTTTGAAAAGAAAGCAAAGCTGTCTGTGACCAGAATGCACTCGAGGTAATTATTATAAACTCCTTAGATTTTATTATTTTTTTTAAAAAGAATAACTATTTTTAAAGTATATTTAACATGCATAACACGTACCTCTGGTTCAGTTAACTTCACGCCATGTATAGTTGCTAGCCCAGCAAGGTCATGCTCCATGTATTCAAAAACAAGGTACAAACTGGTGGACGTTCTAGACGTGACAATACCCTCAAGCTTTATGACATTCGGATGGTCAAGTTGACGCAATATATAGATTTCCCTTGCCATGAATCGGACACTTTTTGGTTCTGTACTTGAAAAGCGAACCTTCTTCAAAGCCACAATTTTACCGGTCTCAAGGTCACGAGCTTTATGCACACTGCTATAGGCCCCTTGTCCAATCTGCACATACAACATTCACTTGCAAGTAAATTAGTTGAACCATTTTGAAATAAAAGGGGGCATCAAGAGGTGATATTTTGAAACTGACTTGGTCTAATTTTTCAAAAGAGTCTGCTCGTCGAGGCACCCACCCTTTGATGGCTTCTGCTGCCACTGAAGATAACCACACTGGCCAGCCAGAATCAACATGTTCTCCTGCAAAATTTTGCACGCTAAGGATTCTACTCATCACTGGCTTTCTTTCACCTACAACACCACTCATGGTGTTGCACCTCTGGTGCTGGCTTCTTGTGGCATCAAAGTGGTTGCTTTTATCATCTGATGGCACTTTGACAAACGCTCTAATCACTTGTGATGATGACTTACGGGGCGCCGAACCATCCATGCTACCACCATCTAACTGTGCAGTTGAGACAGCAGGAGCAACCAGTTGCACTGAAGACTTGTTCGACTCTTTTTCTTTTTCTTTCTCATATTCGTCAACGTTGTCTTTGTCTGAAGAGTTTTTTGAGCATATGCACCCCATCTTCTTACAAAAGGGGTGTTGCTTCAATCAATCAATAAGTCACTACCTTTCTGTCAAAGTTTTTATAGTTAAGCAACTGGGTACACTTGTATTTTCTTGGGAACCCAGAAGCTCCCACCCTTCTAATTCCTTTGGTCAAGTAGCCATTTACCGTGAAAACCTGTATTGTGTACCCTTTATTGAGAACTAAGACGATCATGCCAGTGGAAAATCCACCAACAAAATCAATTATGTGTCTATTGACTTATTTCCCACGTAATAAGAATTCATAAAAATTCAATGCTTTACACCTCCAGATTCCCAGATTGCAGAATCCTAATAGGGACTCGAACAGAAAATGGCACACAAGATTTTGAAAATCAAGCGCTCTGAATGAATATGTGAGCAGGAAATGTATAATCACAGAAAAACATACAAGGAAGGGATTACCAAACCAAAGGGTGGTTGATAATTCAATTAAAAAAAGGTAGATGACAAAAGAATGAAGGAAAAATGCTCAAATTCCTTGACCTTTGAGGTGGGGGGTGGGGGGGAATGGGGAGAAAAAGCTAGCTAAAGTCGTGTGAAGAATTTCCTGCAATGAACACAACAACAACAATGTAGGAGATTTTTCTCGTTTATTTGTTGAAAACAAAATCAAAATAAACGAAAAACAAAGTGTTTTTGATTGTTGTTGTGTTGTGTACAGAGCAAAAGCTGGAGGATGGAGGGGTGGAGGGACATTAAGGGAAAAACGAAAAAAAAACAAAAAAGAGTTTATTTGATTATGGGTTTGATTTGGAAAAATGGTTGGAGGGAGGGAACGAGGGATGAGACATTTGTGGGGTGTGTGCGAGAATTGCGAGATACCGAGTGTTACAAATTCATCCTTAGCATCTCCTTCTTCGCTGGAAATACTCTATTCTTACACATCAAGCAACAAAATCTTTACTTTTCTTAAAAAAGTTAACATCAATTTTAAAATTTTAATATTTATTACAGGGTTTAATTTTCATGTAATTTTATTAAAAAAAGTTTTTACACTTGAACAATCAAATATTATTTAAATTTTTCATTTTTGATAATTTAATATTAAATGACAATATAAATCAATCAGATTTAATTAGAAAAATAAAATTTATTAGCCATGCATAGTTTAGTATAATTTTTTTATACTATCAACCAATAAAAAATTATTATTAATATTTTATATAATTTTTAATATAATTATTATAATTTTTTTACATATTTGTATTATATAAGAATTTTTAGGTTGTCAGTAAACAAACTATATCATCACCTTTTTTATTGTAATATCATGATTAATAAAACCATTATAATTTTAAATAAGATTTAAATATATTTTATTCTAAAATTTTTATTCATTCTTAGTCTTTAAAATATTATGCATAATAGGAACAAACATGTCCATTATCTTATTCTCGAATTCAACTAATTAAGTTTGACCTATTTGTTTAATATAGGTTATTTTAAGGTCTAACGTATCATTTTTAAAGTTTCAGCAAGCTGTAGTGCTGTACCCGAAAAAGGTCTAACCTAGTTTGAAAAAAAAAAAAATTGGCACTTCCTGAGCATGTTTTGCAGGAAAAAAAAAAAAAAAGTATCTTCCTGAAAGATTACACCGAATTAGTTTAATTGGATAGATAGATTTGGATTTTTTTTTTGTTGTTGTTGAGGAAGATAGATTTAGTTTTTAAAAATGACTGAATTGGTAATAAGAACCCGTAAAAGATAGAAATTAACGTGCAACATTCGTACCTTTCTCACGCAATTTAGATTAAGATCGATCGACATTTAATTTTTTTTAACAACTATATAACATATTTTTTTTCTTCCATTTCATAACATCTTATAACTGATCGAACTCTTTTATCATAGAGTTTGGTAGTTAAAAAAAGACTAGAGATGGATTATGTGTTGCTAAAACTAGGAGAATAAGTACATAGCTATAAATTTACATGAAAATGTTTGTCTTGGAATTTAGTAATAGAATTTCCGTGTCATTAAATAGGTGTCCTAGAAGAGACGAATTGTGTTTCATTTCTAAAATAATTAGCAAGAGTTTAGAGGTTAATAAAAGGGTGTCCTAGGCCATACACAGTGTGCAGTGCAGGTGTCTGGTACCTGAAGATTCCATAGGCAGCAAAGATAATTCAATCATTCAGGCTGCAGCAAAATCCAAGCCAAACTTCCATCCGTCACAACATGAGCTCTCTCCACATCCACGTGCCCTAACACCTCTTTTTCCATTTGCATGTTATGTTATAATACTATTCAAACCCTTACATTTACATGTCCAACTCAAACACCCTCTCTTCTCTCTTCCATCTCCTCGGTTCAACTGAACCAATTCAATATTCCTCCCTTTATACCTCCCCAGCTAGTTCTTCATTGAAGAAGCTATGGACTTTCTTAACTTTATGCTTAACTTGTTGGTCCCTCCAGGCAGTATGCTCACCTTGGCTTTCTCATGGCCAGCACTTTGCTTCCTCAATGTTTGTGAGTGGCTTTATAATAGTATATATGGTGAGGATATGGATAACAAAGTCGTCATAATCACTGGGGCATCTTCAGGCATAGGAGAGGCAAGTTCTCTTTATATTATGCATGTTTCTCATTTTTCACCAATTCATGTTCCTAGCTTCAACCTTAACTTGTATATATATATATATATATATATATATATATATATATATATATAAACCCAAATAGATTGTGCCTCTACTAAGTTTGAAAAAATAATAGTAACATACTATAGAGCAATTTCTCATGTGTTTAGTTTTTGCAGCAAATTGCATATGAGTATGCTTCGAGGAGAGCAAATTTAACGTTGGTGGCACGCAGAGAGCACAGGCTAAGAGGGATCGCTGAGAATGCAAAGAGATTGGGTGCAAGACATGTGATGATTATGGCAGCAGATGTTGTGAAGGAAGAAGATTGTAGGAGATTTGTCAATGAAACCATAAATGTCTTTGGCCGTGGTATGTTTCGTTTTGCAATTTAATGGCACTAAGATCTACCACGCCACCTTTCACATCATCTTCCATTTTCATCTTGTACATCAATTAATGGCCTAAGTTTATATGGTTGACATTTAATTAACTTATCATGGTAACTCTTCCAACAAAGACAATTTTGTTGTGAAAGAATAACTAGAAAAAGGAAAGGACCATTTGCACTTTGACATTCTTATTACTCATTTATTTTTCCGTGGTCTTGCTTTTGTCTTTTGTGAGTGCAGTAGATCATCTTGTAAATACAGTGAGTTTGGGACATACGTTCTGCTTTGAAGAAGTTACAGACACATCAGTTTTCCCTGTTCTCCTGGTAAGAATTCCAATGTCAGATCCAACTTTCAATTGACATAGAACTCTAATTTACCAATTATTCATAATTCTTTTTAAAAAAAAATTACGGAGGTTGGTATTCCGTGATGTTATGGTATTTAAAACTCTCCATTCTCAGGATATTAATTTTTGGGGGAATGTTTATCCAACATTTGTGGCTCTTCCTTACCTTCATCAAAGCAATGGTCGTATTATTATCAATGCATCAGTTGAAAGTTGGTTACCTATGCCAAGGATGAGTTTATATGCTGTAAGTATATATGCATTAACATTCTCTGTGTTCTTCATAACAATAATTTAGTTCAGATTTCTGAGGTTTCAGATATCAGACATTTTTTCAGCATAATTAGCTTGTTTAGTTTACAAATAGGTTAGTTTGTTAAGTGGATTCTAAGAAGCAAGCAATGGACGCTAATGATACCATTTACAGGTTTAATGACACTTATGTTCAATTAACCAAATATTAGTCTATTTTATATTTTGAACTTACTTGATCAACTTGCATCTAGTCCGATCTAAGCACTTCCTCTATTTATTTATTTAACTTTGCCGTTCTATTCTCTGTATGCAAGGCTGCGAAGGCAGCATTAGTGAACTTCTATGAGACACTGAGATTTGAGTTGAAAGATGAGGTTGGAATAACGATAGCCACACACGGTTGGATTGGAAGTGAAATGACGCGGGGAAAGTTCATGCTAGAGGAGGGTGCAGAGATGCAGTGGAAGGAAGAAAGAGAAGTAAGTAGTACATACTAGATGGTGCTTTCTGTTTCATTTGCACATATATGGTTACAATCAAGAGGACTTGGATAGTATTAAAAAACCCAGAGGTTCCACGCTATACACAGGTAAGGAGAAGTGATATTGTACACAACATTACTCTTGTATATGCAAAGAGGCAGTTTTTGAATTCGAAGTCATAACTAACAAATCACCAAGACACAACTTTAGTGCTATGTCAGGATTCGCCCTTTGGACTTGGATAATATTACTATTAGAAAAAAACATTGTCTTTTTAATTACTCATGTTGATACTTCCAAATGGCAACAACTTTCCATCTTTGCTATGTCCATACAAAGTTGGTTTGATATATTTAAAATATACTACCATGTAATACAATTATGAAACAAGTTATTTATGCTCTTGAATTGTTAATACTGAATATAGATTTTGATTATTGATGAATTAGGTGCATGTGATGGGTGGACCAGTAGAGGAGTTTGCAAGGTTGATAGTATCAGGGGCATGTAGAGGAGATGCATATGTGAAGTTTCCTAGCTGGTATGATGTATTCCTACTATACAGGGTGTTTGCTCCAAGAGTTCTTAACTGGGCATTCAGGCTTCTTATTTCGCCCCAAGGGACAAGAAGAGCTTCTTCTTATGTAGGGACAGGCAAACACATTGAAGCTGTGGGTATGGTGAGACCTATGGCTATGCTGGAGGGAACCTCACCTACACACACTGCCATTGGTCCTCTTACCTTCTCTGGCCAGCTGATCAGCCAGTACTAGCTCGATTAATTCCAACATCATATCCTCTAGAAAATGAAGCCATCTACTTTTCTAGATATGTGCTTTTATCATTTATTGCATTCTTGCTATCACCATGCTTCGTGGACCTATGTCATGTTGTTGGACTTTGTTGTCAAAAATGAAAATAAACTTGTGTTGATTGCCAAATCCTGTCTCTTGCGTTGCATGTGATCAAAATTCTTCATTTGGCCATACATAAATTGACACTTTGTAAAATGAAAAATGAGTTGCATTCACTTTCCAATGCATTCAACAATTTAGAATCAGCAAATGAAGATTAGATGACTTTTTTTAAAAAAAAATTCGATTAATCATAACACACTTTCAAAATCTCAATCATTCAATATTCATCCAACATTTATAAACAGAGCAAATTATACTGAAACTCTTCATATTTTGTCGAATTATATAAAAATATTATTGTCTTTTTTACCCTTACACAAGCTTCGTATCATTGTTTGAAAAACATTACATTAACATACATAGCCTCTTAAGGTTTAAAAAAACATTACATTAACATACATACTATCTTAAGGTTTAAAATATTACATTGTATCCATATGTAAGAGTAAAAAAGTAAGAATATTGTGTGTAATTCGACAAAACATAAGAAAGTATTTAAGTGTAAGTGTAATTTGTTCTTATAGATATTTTAAATGAGTGGAAAATTGATTGTTTGTGCTAAATCCTCTTCTAAAAAGAAGATACAAATGAAAGGAAATATGTAAATGGTGTTGATAATCCTTTTCATTCATGACATTATATAAAGATGGGTGTAAGGACTATTTAAAAAATGTTTTTATAATGTTAAATAGTAACAATTTATTTATGAAAAACTTATTTTGAAAAGATTTTTTAAAAAAAGAACATTAAAATTAGATAAAGAAGAAACCTTATAAAAAAAAGTGAAAATTGAAAAATTATTTATTCCAAATAAATTTTTTTATTAATAAAAATTTAGGTAGAGTAGCCTTACGAGACTCATAACAAGTGTCTCAAAATTCAAAAATACCTACAAATTATTTATCAATGAAAGACATCAGAAATCAAAATCATATTTTTTGGGATATGAGTTTAACAACTTGGTTTACTCTAAATAAATTTTGTGAAACTTAACAACGACAGTAGAGCATATAGATTTCTTGCACCATATTTGGCGGCACAACTATTTGTTAGTGTCATCGCTATTCCTATCCACAGACAGGGATGCTTTTTCTTTTGATTTGAGGCTGCCTAATTTTGTAACCAAACAGAAACAGAGCCGCCACCTCCAACGTGGCGTTTTGATGGAAAAAAGCAAGTTGACAAATGTAGTGCAACACTGCACTAACAAAGCCCATTTATCCGGCAAGGTTGTTCACGCTCGACTCTTCTGTCTTTCCCTTTTCTCCAACACCTTTCTCTCCAACCACTTCATCGAACTCTATTCCAAATGCGACCACATTGCTTCTGCCCGCCACGTGTTCGACAACATTCCTCATAAAAACATCTTTTCCTAGAACGCCATTTTGGCCGCTTATTGCAAAGCCCACAATTTGCAATACACGTGTCGTCTCTTCCTGCAAATGCCTCAGAGGAACACTGTCTCACTCAACACTTTGATTAGCACCATGGTACGATGTGGAATGAAATGATACACGGTTATGCATAGAATGGAGATGGTCACTATGCTCTGTGCCTTTATAATGACATGATTTCATCTGGTGAGAGACATCATGATATTGCTTATGTTGTTGTTTTAACTGCTTGTAGCCACTCAGCATTGGTTGATGAAGGACTTGAAATATTCAATGCCATGCTGCAAAAATATGGAGTGGTGCCAAAGGTGGCTCATTATACTTGCATCATAGATTGTCTGAGTTGAGCAGGGTGATTCAATGAAGTGGATGTCATTCTAGATACCATGCCATGTAAAGATGATGCAATTGTATTGGGAGGTTGTGCTAAGCTCATGCCGTATTCATGCTAACTTGAGCTTAGCAAAAAGAGCAGCTGAGGAACTCTATCGACTGGACACACAGAATTCTGCCTCTTATGTGCTTCTTGCCAACATGTATTCTTCTTTGGGAAGGTGGGATGATGCACGTGTTGTAAGAGATCTGATGAGTGATAATCAGGTCCGTAAGGATCCTGGTTATAGCCAGAGTGATACGCAAATCATTCTGGAAAACGAACAATAATCTTTTTATTGATTTGCAATGAATGTCTCATTACTATGCTATGATGGTCGTTGAAATCAAACCACTTCTGCAGAGACCTTGATAATTTCTACAAAAGGGCTCTAGTTATGGAGTCACACCATCACCAAGTTAATTAATAATGGTTAGTTTCACTTTTCTTAATATTCTACTGAATGTCAAACCCAGTAAGGAAAAACCGAAAGTCGAATCGGTCATTCAAAATGGTTGAGAGTTCATCTTCCTCAAAGTCGCCAAATTCAAGGTAACGGTCCTCAAAGTCTTGCCCCCTCCCCCCATTTGAGCATGTCCTCAAAGTCATTACGCTGTCAAATAATACTATTCAATAGTAATTTTCAAAGGTCTAGAATTTTTATACTTAAATAAGTACATTAGAGGTAAAATTAACTGTCAAATAACATTAAATACTAAATTTATTAAATACATCCATCCATAGTCTATATAGTATACAGATACAAGAATGTTTTCTAAAAGAAATGTTGAAACATAACATTTTCTAGAGTTGTAAACAATTATTTTTTTCACTATTTTAAATATCAAATTAAAAACTGATTTGCACATTTTTTTTATTGTGATTTATCATTATAGTTATAATTTAAATAATTAATTGTTATAAAGCATATTTTATAATTAATGAATGTCAATTCAAACCACTAATTGTTAAACTTTTTATTGTAGATCAATTTATACGTGTAACTCAATTATGAATTTCATTAATAGGTGCCTTAATGTATACACCTAATTGAAAGAATTAGTTATTAAGAAATTC
>PYAF01001578.1:962392-1023800 GCA_007407185.1 Glycine tomentella | reverse complement strand
CAGGTAATATAATTCTCAAGATAATGTACATAAAGATTAAAATTATGGAAAGAGGAAATTGAAAAGAATCTTGATACCTAATACAGTTTTGTGGAAGGTGTTGCCTAAATAAAAATTACCTCACAAATTGATATTTAATGCAATGATAATATTCATTAATTGATTCGTCATTAATTTGATTTTTAAATTATAAATTCATAATAATTGTGATTGTAATTATAATGATTATTATGATTGATTGACAAGAATATTTCGATAATAATGGTCCATGGGTAAATAATGACAAATAACAATCCAATCAATTAGTAATTGTATTTCAAATCCTTTATGTTATTTGTTGATTTGGTTATTTACATGAAAATAAAATATAAAAATTATAATAAGTACAATAAAGTTTAAAAAAGAAATTGTGCAAGCAAATTAGTAGTGTTAAATTAATTATTGGAAACACAAAGGATGTTCATATACACTATGTATATGTGGGGTGTTTTCTGTATTCATTATCTTTCACTTTCATACTCTTTTGCAATTCCTTAATCCTCTCAAAGATGTTGCATTTAAGGTATTATATTTTTTTGGTTATTTTTACTTCTTTTTCATAGAGTTTAGGGTTATCTAGCATAAAATTGTTTTTTTCTGTCTTATTCATCTCAACAACGGTTGGGTTTTGAGTATTCACTTTTTTTCCTTATTCTTCTTTTTCTTATTTATTCATCTATAATTTCCTATGATATTTTGAAGAAGAAAAATTGTTACTCTGAATTTTTTTTAGAAATAATTATGTATTTAATGTTATTTATAACACACATTTGGAAACCAGCTCTTTATATAGTCGCAAAAGAGGGCAAAACTTTAATTAGTGATGATTAGAAATGATTTGTGTTACAAATAGAATTGCAGCCAAGTCAACTGTTGAAGTCGTGTAATTTGAATGATTTCCATTTACTTTTAGTCGTGTTTCATTCTATTAGAAAAATTGATAGTATAGTGTTGTGGTTTTGTTGTAATATTGAATATCATATGCAATAATGTGGAAATAATGTTCTTTTTACTATTATTTTCTTCTTAATTTTGATATTAAGTTTCTATCCTTTTTTATCATCTTTATAAACTCAAATAAAATGTTCATATTTCATTTGAATAATTTATTTGAAAAGAGTGTGAATTTCATATATCTGTCAAGATTTGAGAGCGATTATGCATTTAACTACTATTAAAAGATAATAATTTGATAGTTCTTGCTAATTTTGAAAATTTTAAATAATGTTGCAAAAAAATTCGGCGTATAACAGGAATGTTTTATTGCATAAAAATATATCAATTCTGGAAATACTTCTCTAAAAAATAACTTATTGTCAAATACTTTTTCGAATTATAAGTTACAATTGAAATTGTTCTCAATGTAATATATATGGTTAATTTTTTTTAACGTAAATATATATGGTTAAAAATCTTTATTGTTGAAATAAATATAATTTTACCTTATTTAAAGGATATTTTTATTGGATCAAAGAATTTTTTAAAAAAATTAATCAGGATCTCTTGATCCTATGCTAATTGTCCCGTGACAATGACCATAAAGAACTGAGTAAGTCCACTATATATCTATATCAAGACTATAAAAAAAGAATTTTAAAATCAATTTATACACTTACCTTATGACATAATCAATAACTTTTTTTTCACTGTATTCTACTTAGAAAATAAATTAAAATCCAAAATTTAATAAGAGATTTGCATGTATTAAATAGAATATTTTATCCATTTAAATTTGATTTTTTTTCCTAAGTCAAAGATCACGGATATCTCCCAATTTATTATATTACTAATTTCGTTTGCGGTATGTAATTATCACTTACTCAACAAAATTTTATACATGATAAAAATTAATTATAAATTCTTTCATTAAATAAATATTTCCTACAGAAGATATACTTCAGTAAATATCTTTTCGGTATAGATATTCTAAAAGGTTTCTGTTTGTCCCCAATAGACTATTCCAGATAGTGATTCTAATACTAATTAGTGTTTTAGAGCATTTTTAGTGGTAGATCTTAAATTGGGATCTTAGACTACTTTATAGTGGACCTTATAGTACCACATAAGATTAAAGATCTCTCTAATTTTTTCCTTTAATGGTAGATCTCATTTTGAGATCTTAGGGAGAGAGAAAGAGAGATAAAATTTATTCTTTTTTGAACAATGTGCAGATCTTGAGGGAGGGATCTTGTACAAGAACCCATTCTCCATGTTGGAGATCCCTCCGCTTCCTTTATTGGAAGATATTGTGAAAATCAGATCTTGAGTTCAAGATCTTTGCTTAAGATCTACCACTAAAGATGCTCTTAGAATAGCCATTCTGTCCGTATCAGTGCAAATTGGCTTCTGGATTGCCTACTATATTTGGAAAAAAAGATCCAGAATACTAGTTTCGGAATGTATTCAAATGTGTTGTATTGGGGATTATGTTTTTCGGAACATATTTAAATGTGATGTTTTGCAGATTATAAAATGTAACCATTCTCAGCCTCACGTCACATTCAGGATGACGTTGTTATCTTACAAATTATTATGACTAATAACTAATTAAAAAGTTTTAAAATTATAATAAAGCATAATTTCTTTCTAGTAGTTCTATTTTTAAGGTAATTTAAAGTAATTTGTATATTTAATGTGTTAAGTTTAAATTTCTCTTCATACGGTTTATACAAAATAAACTAAAATACATTTTTAGTTCATAATATTTAGTTTGGTTTCTTATTTTAAAAAGTTTAATTTAATTTTTTATTTTTAAAATAGTCAAAATGATTCTTCCAAAACAACCATAATTTTTTACTTTGGGAGATAATTTTGATTCTTTTTTTGACAAATTTCATACATGAAACTTGTCTTACAAAATTCACTTACATGAAAATTATATAACCAAATTGATGTTTGAATTCAGAAGGACAATAAATTTGGTGAAAATCACATAAAAATGAATCACATGATAACTACAAAAGAATATATTAATTTTTCAATTTGTTGGTTTGACCATCAATTGGATCCACAGTGCGGGCAATTGCCCCCACACAGTATTTCTTTTTTACTTGATATGCTAAGTATTTTTGTGTTTTTAGTCTATTTACTTTTTTATAATTATTAAAAAAATTTAAAGTAAAATCTTATTTTGGGCTAAATTTTATATAAAATTGATCTCAGCAGCCGTTAAGCTAATATTTTTTCAGCGTTTTGGCATTTTATTTACGCATAGTCAAGTTCAATAATTGATTATGATAATTAAAACATGCACTTGCAAAGAGTAATTATATTCATGCTATGCCTTAGTGAGATAAAAGTATAACACACTTTACCTCCACAATCTAATTTTATCATTTGGAAGAGTGAAAATATATATATATATATATATATATATATATATATATAAATATATTCACTTCCATATTTAACTTTAAAGTCTATCACTAGTTTAACAAAAAAGATTAGTCTCACAATATAACAGAGATCTGAATCATCATTAAAAAAGTGTTTAATTTAGTATATGACAATACCTCAAACAAAATTATCTCCAAGATACATGTACAATAAATGGTTCACCAAAAAATTGAAAGTTTTCATCTCCCTACCAAAAAACAAATCTAGTTATGCTTTAAACCTTGTAGTCATGTACCCGTACATAGGCGGTATTTGCGATCATAGGAATTTGTCATTAAAACAAAATAGTTAAAATGTATGCAAGCAAAATCATCATTTGCAATTAAAACTAGAACGTCTCTTACACTAAAAGTAAATAAAAAAAAAATCCATTTTTGGCTCGACTTTCAGTTTTAAAAGAAATTATTCATCAACCAAAAATCATATGTTCCATCCTTTTCATATTACACATAAGACGGAATAATTTACACTAAATATCCGTGAATTCCAAAATTATTCCTACGCTGATGTAGTATCACATTCCATGATCTCTATGGACTAGTACAAACCAATTTCTCTATTATAAGTACAAAAGGGAAAATACACAGAAAATGTGGGGAAAAATCAGTTAAGGTCTTAAGGTAGTAAATATGGATATGGTTAGCAAAGAATTTGCCAAAATCAACCCAGAAGAATATAGACTCAAGCATACTGGTTCGCTTCTAACCTACTGAGTGAATTGGATGTACTGGTTAACTATTATGAAGGACAATTAATTACTGATAAATTACTTTACAACATATACAAACATGCTTTAAAAAAGGCAATGCAGTACAAAATTGCATATCAATGCTCGTTCTTAACTCTTGCCTTTAATATTCCAGGGAGTGGTGGAGATGAAGGAGGCCTATTTGGAGGGTTTGAAACAGAAGTAGGAACCTGTGCATATATGCTAGAACCTTCACCGACATCTGTAGGATTGTCTGTTGTATTATCATTCTGAGATCTCTCACAAAGTTTCATTGCCTTGAGAACATAGTTATCATCATGCAACTCAAAGGGAGTGCTACAGATAGAAAAATAGAAGAGTAAGCATACATGGAAAAAGATTTTGAATTATAAAAAGTTCTAATAATAAAGATGCTATGAAAATGACACATGTATTTAGCAACGCAGCCAGATGTTTGACCATAATAGTATCACTGACGCTTGAATGTATGATACGAAAGAATTAGAATCACTTTCAGAAAGCATATGGGAAAGATAACATCATTACTCTTACAGAAAGAAAGCCAAGTAATTGAAGGCTTCTTACCTATTGAAATCAAAATGCACAAGCTGCATATCTTCTGATATTTCCACTTCAACAGTTGCATGGGGGCGTGTCTACAATTTCCAAAAGCCAGAAATGATATTTATTAAGAACATGTTTGAGTAATAACTCAATCATATACTTACTCCATAAGCTTTTATCAAATAGGAGTTTATTCATAAGCTTGACTATGAACTTGTTGAAATAAGCAAAATGAAGATATTATGGCAAGTTCATAGGCTCAAATTAGTTCTTCCACACACCCACTAAAAAGAAATACCATAAAGAGCAAAACCATGGTAATTTGCAATTGAATGCTTTATATATATTTCTTTAGGCTAAGCTGGTTCTTCCTAAAAATAAAATTAACGAATTTGGAACCCTTCATAGACCCTGCATAGTGACCAACTTAACCCGAGTACAGTGAACTCAACAGTGTAAATGAATAATATCCTTCTACTTTAATAATAATAATAATAACTACATTTATTTTACGTTGACAATTTCTAACCAATGTCCATACTCCATAACAATGGTGAAAAAAAAAATGATCATAGTTAATTTACCAAAGAAGCAGGTGTGAGGTCTCGTCTGATAATAATAGTTGCATGTAATCTAAACTTTAAGGCTTAAGCCAACTGATTAAGTAAATGCTGACTAGTTACATCAGACTTAAGACTAATATAATATAAGCATTATCTAACAAATTGAAGATCCAAAGGCGGGAAATGAGAAACAATTTCTGGTGGACAAAATAACCAAAAACAGTACATCATAGCATACCTGCACCAGAATGAAGGGCAAAGATACACCTCCATTGGGAGCATTTCCTGAGCTATATAGTTGCTCATTTCGTTGTATAAGTTTCTGAAGACCTATGTACTACATAAATTAATACAAAGTTAGCAAACAGAAACTAATCATTATGGATTTATGGACAAAAATCATATGGCCTTCTTATAAACCAATTGCAAAGTTCAAAACCCAAAAAAGAATAAAATCCTTGGGCTTGCAAACTAGTAGGTACAGGAGTTCAATCCCAGATTAAATCCACTAGAAAGAGTAGTCCTTACTTGCTCCTCCAGCTCTTGCAAATAAGCTGCTTTCTTTTCAATTCTATTCCTTAGCCCAAGACGCTCCGACTGTTGAATTGATTATATTAGTTAACATGATCCTTTTATTGTATTTTTAGAATAGCCGAGACCAACATTGTAAGGAAAGAATAAGCTACTCAGCCAAAAAAAAAATTACAACTTAATACTGTTTGCAAACCTTTAGCTCTTCAATATCACTTAGACTAGTACGAGGGAGACCCTTCCATTGTATTTCCTTTTTATCCTTAGAAATAATATCCATGGCCATGAGAACATTCAAAGCATCATACACCCTTCGACGAATGTTTTTCTCATCATATTGTTGCTGTCAAATGTTAACCCCTAAAAAATAAGTCCATAAAATTTATCTTGACACTCAGTCTTAAATAATTTATACAAAGAAAAAACCTGATCAGGAGTTGAAACACCATTGATTGGATCAGCAAATTCGGCCACAAGTTCATCAGCTACCTAAATATAACCACAATCCACATTGAATTTTAAAAAAAATAAACTAGGAATAATTACTATATATGAGGAATTCAAACCAGAATTTGTGTGACAAGTTGAATTACAAATAAAGACATGAAACACACATTCTCACCAGTTTTTTTTTTTTCAGTTTTAGAGTATCTATCTTCAGAAAACATTTCCTTACAATACAACTTGTTTGAAACTGTTAATATTCTAGGAAGTTTCATTTTATCATTTTATGGTTATTGCTCTTACATGAAATCTCTCTCTGAATTATTATGTAAAGTGAAGCTGCTGGGTGCTTCCTAACTGAAGCATTATCTTACAGCTGGTGTTCATTTGCTAAAGCCTACAAGAAAATATATGAAAATGAAACCATGTAAGGATGTATGATGCACATATAATGTCAGTTCCTAACCTACATAGTTCTAAATAGCTCATAGCTCCCATGCCATATCTACTCTCAATCTACAAGTCAGGCTAATCATTTTCCTGGTGTAGCATCAATATGCCTCTGTATTTTCTCAGAAGTACTAAAAGTACCAAGACTTTAGTACTAACAAGTAACAACTTTAGGAAAATCTTAACAATAAAAAAGCAGTCATGAGAAGATAACTCCTCTGTGGAATTATATTACGCTATGTGTTCCTCTATGAAATTATATTACATCCTCAATGTAAAGGCTTCCCTTCAACACCATATACAGATTGTAGATCTTGAAGAATTCACAAGAACATCTTATAGGCATCTAACAAGTCAAGAGCTATAAACTCAGGGATGGTTATGCTTGATGATCAAGAAAGTATGAAGAATAAAATAAAATGAATATAAACTCCCCGGAATCCTGAGGACAATTCCTTTTTAAAATCCAAAAGTAATTTATTCAATGCACACAATTTTAAATTAAATACAACACATTAGAACTTGAAACATGCATGCACACATGCATTGACAAAAATATATTCAGAAATTAACTGAAAAATGCAGAAGCTATAATATACAATCATTTTACATGCATATACCCTATAAAACTGAAGCCAAAATTAATTTCAGTTTAGCACAAACTGACTTAGATTAACTGACCTCATTGTAAGTTGTTCTTCCCTTGCTTTCTACCTTCTCACATACTGGACAGCCAATAGATGGGAAATAAAACCAGTAAGGAAATATGTCATCATGACCTTCACAAAAATAATGACAACCTAAGGAGCACAAGCAACTAAATACCACAGATTTTTTGTCATTAGTGCATGTTTGGTAAAAGAATTTTTCTGTGCAAACAGTTCTCTGAAAAAGCTGGTAAAAAACTAAGCAGTTATTTCTTCAAAATAAATTAAACCAAACACATACTTAGCTTCTTAGCTTCTCCTAATCTGCACAGCATGCTAATGCAACTTTGAAAGGCCAAAGCCATTAACTAGAGAAGATCAATGAACCTTTTCTTTAAAGAACAAAAATATCAAATTGGGTTATAGGTTAAAGACCTTTCATACTAAATTGGCGGAGACCTCTTCCACTCTTATCACCTCCAACAGCACGTTGACCCCTCTTTTTCTTCTTGCTACTGTTTAAAAATTCATAATGGGTAAGAATCAACTGTATGCATATATACATATATATAGATAGATAGACAGAATTTCATGCCCAATATATCTAACTTAGCAGAAAGTTTTTAGTAGATAATTTTAAAAAAGAAAGAACAAAAATTAAAGTTAATATTTCTTACTGCCAAAAAAAACTAAGTTAAGCATAAATACACTTTCCTATCCCTCTATATAACTATAAACAAGCCTCTGATGGTTTCACTGATTCTCAGAGTATAAGACAAAAAAGAAAAACGTCCCATATCAAGAGAATAAGCAAACACAAATTTAAAAAAAAACTCTGAAAGGCCAGGATCACCATCCAACAATATACACTATTCTACTGCATGCAGGAAGACATTCAAAGAACCTTCTATTAAATTTTTGCCACAAATTCTAAATTGCATCAACAATACAAGTTCTCAATCAGTTTTGGGTGAATCTATGGCATATCATATTTGGCAAATGACTGACAAACAAACAAAAAAATTGGCCATCTGACTATGAGTGTCACAAAACTACAGACTGATATCACATGCATCAAGAATTAAGAATTTCATAATTCATATATCAGAACATTTCCTCACATGTTTACATTTAAAAGACCACTGTAAGCCTTGAACTCAGAGAGAGCTTTTTCTTCAAAATGCAATTGTAGAGGAAGACAAGTCTTTGAATGGGTTCATAGATACAAATGGAGAAGCAAAAATCACATGAGAATGCTTTTGTTTTCTCAGAACATCTAATAGGTCTAATATTTCCACCAATAGGGTTCTCTAGGAAAATGAAAGCAGCAGAAGAAATTATAAGGGCATAAGAGAAGACCAGCTGATTATTTATTTTAAGATTGCTAACAAAGAGAAAGCTTTGAAACATTTGTTGCACTAGTATCCTTCACAGGAATTCAAAAGATATTTCATGATGGATCTGAAAATGAGTGTGTTTTAACTATTTTCCTTTTCTAATTTGATCTTTACAAAATTATATTAGCAACCATTTAATAAATTGTTTGTTAGAAAATGATCCAAATCAATGTCTGTTGAAATGGTATATTCATGGGAAAATGTCAAACCCCTCAAACTTTAAAAGAAAATTTACAAGTCAAATAGCATCTGCATCACAGCACATTGCATAATTATTCATTTACTACAAGCTCAAAGGATAATAGAGAACTCACGCAACTGTGCCCTGTGATCCAGCATCATCACCATGTATGTCAAGATGGTTTAACCTAAGAAAAGTGCTATCACTAGCAGGTGTTGCCATTGTCTGTTCACTCCGGCTGGATGGAGACCCCACACTTCTGCTTGTTGACATTGATTGACCGGAGATCGTAGTTCCACGGCCTTGCATCTCATCATCTTCTTCCTCCCGAAATGTTTGCTGGGGTTGTGTTCCCATATTGGTTGCTTTCCTCAAGGCCTGGCAATAAATCCTACCAACGGAAACTGAATTCAATTGAACAGGAGTTGAGGTAAAGCCAAACTACTCAGTATGAACTCTCTGCACAAACCATTAGAGTTTCGAGTATGAGCATCAGAAATCAGCATGAGATAAGACGTAAAAAAAGGTGTAAAAGGAGATAATCATCCAGCATCCACCACATTGCTAACATAAGACGCACACATAATCTATCAACTGGTTCCACACTCATTCATACTGATATAGTGAAACTGTATAAATAAACAGTGAAAAGTTGCATTTGTACAACAGCAAGCGATAAGGAGAAGAAAATAATTAGCACAGCAAGTGTTGTATGAATAATAAATAAAAAACAAACAATTTTGATAAGACCTAATATGTCAATCCTGCAGCGGATTCAAACCTGTCCAAATAATTGTTTAAAAGCGTTATCCGACAAGAGAACGAATCTGAGAATTTTAAGAAGCCATAATTGAGAAAAGGAGGAAAATAAAATTGACAAATTAGCTTCCCCTAAATGTTAGTTATCAACACCAAAGCAAGCAGGTGAATGAAAAAATCCACAAATTAAAGCTATGAACACTCACCAAAAAATGTTGAGCAGTGACGACCACAGAGTCAGAGAAGACCTAATGTTGAAGATGAAGCGAAAGAGAGAGGGACCACCGGAACAACTGTTTGCGTGTGCGAAAGAGAAAGAGAAATGATATGAGCATGCTTACGTTTTAACGTGCTTTAAAAACCGAACCGGACCGGAACAGTAAACCGGTTCATACTTAAAAACGGCGAGAATTTTATTTTTATAAATAGCCAATATTATTATGGAACCGAAGCCCAAGCGAAAGAGACGTAAGGTATGCTCTCTGACCCACCGCCGAGACGAGAGTTCCGTCGCCGGCAGCACCGCAACTCCCAAACTCACACCGCAGGTAAAGAAGGCTTATTATGGCTAATTAGTGATTTGTCTTTACTTAATTTCTTCTTTAATGATTGATTGGTGATTTGATATCGCTTGATGAAATAATCGTCGAATGAACGGAGAAACGAAATCATTAATGTATGGTTTTGGAAAGAAAAAAAAATGATTATCTCTGCACTGCGGCTGTTATCAAAATGGTTATCAACTCTCACTTCGTGTCATTAGCTGAAATGCTAAATGGTATAATGAGGGAAAATATTCATCCCCTTCCCACTTTAACCCTATGTTTGAAATGAGAGAAAGAGAGTTGAAAAAAAAAATGAATTGAAAAAAAGTGAAAAGAAAGAAAAATTAAAATTTTTATTTTTATAATTTTTTTTTATTTTCTCTTAATCCAAACAAAAAAAATATTGTATCATTATTTGTATTTTTTTTTCTCTTTATTTCTTTCTTTCTTTCCTACCAAATATATAATAAAAGGGATAAAGGGGACTGGATATGAGATGATTACACCTTGAATTTTAGATCTTGTAAACCTTTCAAGCATAATTATTTATATTTATATAATTGAAATTAAAATTTATAATAAATAAATATTTTTAATATATAAATATTATATATTTAATTTAGGATAAATAGTCATTTTTGTTTCTGAATTTGTATAACGCTGATAAATTCATTCTTGAAAGATGAAAATTCAAATTTTTATCCCGAAAGTGAAAAAAATGCGACAAATTCATCTATTCGTTAACTTTCGTCAGTTATCATTAATTGAAAGAGCCTATGATAATTTTTTCAACTTGCTACACATTCAGGGACGAATTTGTCAACGCTCTACCTAAAATATAAATTCATTTTCTTCTTCTCTTTTTTTAAATCATTAAAAGCATAAAATTATAATAAACACTTAAAAAATTAAAAAAAAAAAAACATAAGTTAGAACAAACTTAAGAAGAAGTATAATATTGATTAATAAGAATAATTAGTTTGTTGCTCTAAATTTTTATCATAACAAAATTAGGTAGGGACAAAATTAAGTTGAGTCTCATTTTTTGTGTAAGGATTAACTTAAGGACGGTGTATTCTTGTTTGAGTCTCATATTTTGGATAATGTAATATTTCATTAGAAATTTCAAAACAAAAATATGAACATTACCTTACCCAAAATATGAGACTCAAACAAATTAATATGCACAATTATTAAGTTAATCCTTACAAAAAAGTAAGACTCAATTTGATTTTGTCACTATCTAATGTTGTCATAATAAAAATTTTAGAGTAATAGACAAATCATGTTTATTAATCACTATTATATTTATTATTATGTTTATTCTAACTTATGTTTGTTTTCCTCTTTTAAAGTGTTTAATGTGATGTTATGTTTGCAACAATTAAAAAAAAAAGATTAAATTATATTTTAGGCAGAATGCTGACAATTTTGTCCCTGAATGTGTAGAGCGTTGACAAATTCGTCTCTGAATGTATCGTGTAGGCTCTTTCATTAAAAATAACAGATGGATGAATTTGTCGCATTTTTTTCATTTTCGAGGACAAAAATTTGAATTTTCATCTTTTGGAGATGAATTTGTTAACACTTTACACATTCAGATCGAAAATGATTATTTACCCTTTAATTTACTTAAAATTTTACATAATTTATATAATATATCAAAAAAAATTATGTATGATGGCAGCAACAAGGTTTGAACCCAAAACCTTGTGCATAAGTTCAAAGTTTTTTAAAAATTATGTACTATGCCAAGTTCAAAGTTTTTTTAAAAGCATTTTGGTTTAATCGAAATACCCCTAACGGCGTCGTTTGTAGTGAATATGGGCCTATTTGGGATCTGGCCTGCTGGGCCCAATTCCATCGTGATGGTGCCACGGGCACAGTTACGAACGCACTAATGAGGAAGCATAGATATAAGAACACCTTTTCTAATTACAGAATTATTACTCTTTCTTCTTTTTCTTGTCTTCTCTGTTGGGAGCAACGTTGCTAGCTTTCATTTCATACTCTTTCTGTCTACTAACTTTGTTATATAAATAGGTCCAACTTTTATCGAAAAATTTCCGTGTTACGCAATTCATTAAAGTGCAATATTACATTGATATTAACAAACTGTGGTGAGTATTCTTATTCTTAATCTTCAGCTTCTTGTTTGGTTCCAGATTTGGGTTTGTTGCAAACAAGGGAAACTATGCTACTATACTCGTCCTAATTAGTTGCCTCATGGATCCTTTTGATGATATTCTACCAGTGGCTCCTACTGCACGTAGTAAGTGCCTTGACTCCAATGATACTGGAAGTGGGAAAGCTTCTTTTTTTCTTTTCATCATGCTTATGTCATGTGGTTTTTTTATTATATTCTTTTGTAGCTCGGCCGGGTGCCAAGTTTCTTCCAAAGGCCAAATCGAAACAGCTTCCTCGAAAGGAAATACCGGTGTCAGAACATGCCACCTCATCTAAGGATGGAATTTTGGGGAATGAATGTCAAAATGCAGTTGCTTCAGCTTTAAGTATGTCAGCGGAAGAGTCTAAGGGGTCCATTCATCATACACAGGTAGAAATTCCAAATTTGGAGGATTCCACAAATCCTAAACAAGCTAGTGTGAAAGGAGATACTGCAGCCTTGGTGGATGATTCCACAATCACAGCATCTGAAGTTGATGCTGATCAAAATGCTACAAACTTTTTAAAACCAGCATGTGAGGTTACTGAGGTAAATGTCATTTTTTATTGATGGTTATATTGATTCAATCTTAATATGTAGTATTTGTAACCTATTTTTCTTTAAATTGTTTTTCAATTTTAGGGAGATCCAGTAGACTTTGAGGGGGTCAATAATGGTAAGTTATGCGCACTCACATTTCTTGTCTGTGTGAAGCCACTTGTCTTCATCTTGGACTTGTACGAGTCACAATGTGAGTCATCAATTTAATTGTTTGATTAATTTCGTATCTCTCACGTGATTTAGGCACAACACAACCAGTTCACCATGCTAATGCTGTAGAAAATGAATTGAATAATGTGGCTGCTCCATCTCCAACTTGCTCAACCATAGATAGGATTAAAGAACAACCTAAAAATGGGGAAGGTTCATTTCTTGATAGCAACAAATGTTTGGAACTTATATGCAATTCAATCCAAGTTGGAACGGATTTGGGCTTCAAAAGTTCTTCAGATGATAAGAATGCAATAATTCAGAGCAACTTTGATTCAAAGTCAAACTTTCGAAAAGAACAAGAGGTGGATTTTTTTAATTTTCTGTCTTGTTTCCATTTAATTCTACTGGTTAAGATGGACATGATCAACTTATGGAGGGAATACATTTCAGGGAGTATCTGCAGAATTTGAATTGGATCCTTTCAGCAACATCCTCTCTAATCCTGGTGCTAGGAATGGTTAGTGATATTGATGATTTTGTAAATAATTTAATATTTTTTGTATCACTGAAAATATGAGTTATCTGTATTTGTTTTTTTACTGTAGTTCATAAATTTAAACCCAAGATTAAGCCACGACCTCGAGTAGGCAATTTGCGAGCAATTGCTTCTGATTCATCTAATGTTATGATGGAAAAATCTGTTGAGTTGCCTACATCTTGCACAAACGACTTTCAATCTTTTCAGTCTTGTGGTGATGGTAGTGGTGGAGTAAACCAGTCAACCAGTTTACCTTTGCCAACATCAGAGATTCTTAGGACAACTGAATTACCCGATAAGTTTGATGATAGTAGCTCAAGGATTCCATTTTCTGAAGACAATAAGAGCTTGGCAGCTGCAATTCCTTCCCAGCTGGATTCCCTAAATGTCATGTTTTCAGAGGATGCAGTTCATAATGGAACTACAGATTGGCCTTCTAGCTTTGGTAAATCATCCGGAGAGGTAATGGAAAATTAATATCAGTTGTTTTCTATTCCATTAATTTGCTAAACATTGATAGATTTTGTACTTAAAGGCTGCAGACATTTTTTCTGGGCTGGAATCCCTTGATGACTTTCTCACCCAAGCTGCCACTGGTACAGGTGAGTTACTATATTCCTTGTGATTTACCAAATTAAATCAACTCTTTTCATACTTCTTCATTTTAGGTTTCAAGAGCATCACTTGTATTGTGCTGCTGCCTTTAAATCTCACTGTTATGGTTGACTGGCTCCCAGCCAACTGTAATTTGTAAGTATGTGACCATGGGTTTTTCAGTTGTGATTGGAAAAAATTTGTGTGTAGGTAAACCAGCCCTTCATTCTTTCAATGGGAAGAGTGGAGAAGAAAATTTTGTCACACCTGCTTCTAGTCCTATTAACTCTTTTGGGGAATGTGATACTACCCAAGTTCAAAGGTGTCCTGAGTATCATACCCCCCGAGATTCATTAACCTTCAATGAAGCTGCAGTCCTCAATGAGGATGATACTCACACTAGCAATAGGAGGTTGGAAACAGAGGTGAAGATTATATTCAAAGATATGATAATTTTATGTTAGTGCTAAATAACTAATTGTATTTTTATTGAATAATGTTGATCATGATTATTATTGTATCAGGAAATTGTGGACTTGAATCCTGCCTGCCCAGGTGATGATGTGATTGATTATCAATCCATGAAATCTGGCGAAGATACAACTTCTGGAATTCCAGTGCATGAAGAGTTGACAAATGCTGCAGATGGTCCCACATTGGCTGATTTTTTGCATGCAGATGTTACAAGGGAAATAGAAGTAAATATCAGTTACTATGACTTCTTTTCTTTTCTTTTTTCATTTTTCTGATTTTAGAATCTGAGTGCATATAACTTTTCTTGTCATTTACCATTCTTGTCAGGATTCTAATAAGAGAAAAAAGGATGGCTCAACATCATGTTCTCTAAGGAAGAAGAGAAGATTTATTGCTGGTGAGGAGGATAAAAGTGCTAAAACCTCAAGGCAGCTGAGAAAACAAGCAGCTCGTAAACCTGCAAACAGTTCATTCAATGAGGATGTTGAAGATAATAATGACCTTGACCCTCCTTATAATTCTAATGGAGATGAACTTCAAGAAAATGATGACGACTATGAAGTCAATTATTCATCCAGGAAGAAAAGAGTATCAAAAAGTTCACAGAAGAAATCTATGGCCAAAAGTGGAAAAACATCTCAAAAGCCTAAGAAGGCTAATGATGGTTTAGAAAAAACTGAGGAACCTCCCAAAAAGTTCTCTCATTCAACCCGACGAAAAAAAAGATGCGGTAGAACTTACTAGACTGTTTATTTAATTTTCATCTTTGGTGATATACTTATGCAGAAGTGTTTCTTTTTCCCAGTGGACAAGGCTCTGCTGGAAATTCCTGAGGATGAACTTGATCGTCTAAGAATACCTATTAAGGATATTATTTTACTTGAAGAACATAGGGAGCGGCTGGCGGTGTGTATTCTCTATTCTAATCCTTTTGTTGCAATATCTAACAATTGTTATTCTCATAGTATGGCACTATTTTCACCAACTGTTCCATTTGTTTTCCTATGTAGAAAAAAGAGGCAATGACTTCAAATATTTCTTCCGCCAATCAAAGGTACTCAGCTTTAGTAAGAGTTACATTTACATTTTATTTAATTTTCTGGTAATATTTATCTTTTTCTAATATGAATTATATAATTATATTGCAAAATCAACTTATTTTGAAAAATATACTGATGTAAACATCCTATTTACTACATAATTATCCTGTTGAATTAAGGGATATCTGAAAAATGGAGAAACTTTCAATAAAGGGAATTTCATGTTCCTTTTTACCCTTGGAGACATATGAGTGCCCTGCACAAAATCTATCAGATAGCTTAAATTGCATCTTCTCCCTTTCAATGATTCTATGAATTCCTTCACCAATTTGTCCTAATGCGTTTTGACTGAATGGATTGGCATTCTGTCGTACTGCACTATTTCGATTGCAACTTTTGTGGGCTACTGTTGGGCCGAGGGCATGAGTCATGGAGGTTGATAGATGTGATAGTGGTTTTTCTTCCACCAGTCCATGATGATGGGAGGAGGTTCTGGATGTTGACTAAGTTTGGATGTAAACAATCTAATCTAAATATTGTAAAACAACAGACGTAACATTTTAGTTGTTGGATGGGTTGCCATGGTTTTTGCGGTGCCGCTAGGTGTAATTTGAAATTGTAGAAAGGGAAAGATAGGTTAGGTCAAGGAGAGGGATAAAGGGAATTGTTAATGGCAAGGTGGGAAAAACAGAAATGACATGGCATGTTTTTATTGGTGGGGCATGAATTGGGACACGCTAATGGGAGAGGTGATTTAAATCCATTAAGTTTAGCACAATGAGGGGAAGATCCTTTATATTTTTGGTATAATGGTATTCATCAAGGTACTTCATGCTGTTGGCTCGCTTTTTAGTATTTGAGAACAAAAGGGAAAAGTGAAACATTATATAGAAAATGCACTGCATATTATTCACTGGCTGTTGTTACTTGTTACTGTCTCTTTTGAGTGCCATGTGGACTAGTAATAAATTTGAGTTGGCATAATATTTATCTGCATTGGTGGAGATTCTCTTCATGAGGTCACTGCATATTATCCATTGACTGTTGTTACTATCTCCATTGAGTCACTTGTGGACTAGTAAATAAATTTCAGTATGCATAATATTTATGTGCAGTGGTGGAGATTCTCTTCATGAGGCTGGTGCTTACAATGAAGGGGCTTATAATGAGGGGGCTTATGATGATGGAGCTTATAATGATGGGGCTTATAATGACGGGGCTTATAATGATGGGGAGTTCTTAGGTTCAGAAGATGGTAGAGACCCATATGATGATCAGGCCAATGAAGGGATCGCATCAACTTCTGTTTTACTCAATTACCAGTCTTTCAGGGAAAAGACACCTAGGGGAAAATGGTCAAAACAAGAAACTGAACTGTTTTATGAGGTATTTGTGTATTTCTCACAAGATGTCTGACATTTTTCTCTCTCTTAAACACAACTATTCGCACAGTAACTTGGTTTTTCCTTGGGGTTGAGAGGAGGGGGATGCAACAAAGAGCTGTACATTACGGTAAATTACCTAATTCCTTTATTTTTATTTTGATATAGGCTGTTAGGGAGATGGGCACAGATTTTTCTACGATACAAGAGATTTTCTTCCCTAATAAAACACGGCATCAAATTAAGTTGAAGTACAAGAATGAAGAGCGGCAGCAGCCTTTACAGTTAACTGATGCTGTAAATAACCGTGCAAAAGGTTTTGCCATTTAATTACTGTTTTGTGCTGTTCTCTGCCAGACTGATGTGTTTATTGTTTAAGCAATCCAGAAATGATCCTCAATATTATTTCTATGACTTCTTTAACTTACCATGGCATATATAAGTTTAGAATGGTTAACTTCATTGCTTTTCATTTACTCTTTGATGTGACAAAAAAGTTATTCTAAAGCAAATTTATACTCCTTTCTTGTAGATCACCCTCATTCTAAGTTGTTTATTGAACGACTACAACTAGCTTCCACCAAGGCAGAAGACCCCGGTAGAGATGCCTCAGATTTCGTGATGGCGGAGGAGGTTGTGGACCTAACAGCTGGAACTAATGTATGCACTTTTGGCCTGTTCAGTTTATCTTTTGATATCTCCCTTCTTTTGGTGCAGATAATTGATGATTTCACTGGCTTATTTATCAGAGAAATATTCTTAATTGCATGATGTTTGCCTGTGGGGATGTGGAACATAGTAGGTCCATCTACAAAAATTAACATTTTTACTTGGTTCTGACCTTCATTTCCTAAATGCGTTTGAGGTTTAAAGCTTTTTCTACCCTAAGTTATTAGTTCAATGCTGATATCTTTGGCTTTAAAGCTCAGATGGCCAAGTTACTTATAGTATATTGCTGCAAGGGTGATAGATAACTTGCCTTGATTATTTTCTTTTAAAAGAAAAAGTAAATTTAGTTCTATTTGTGCAATTTAGCAAGTTTGGCAGTGTTCATAAATCCTCCAAGGGAGTAATTCAAATGCAAAAGGAAGAAAAACAGGTTTAGAAACTCAGCTCAGAAAGCAAACATAATTGAGTACGCAGGGGAACACCCTGGACCAATTGTGGGCTGTGCACATCGATATATAACTGAAAACTAGTTACACCAATATGCTTGGCATGAGATTTCCTTTGTGTCCATGAAGCATAGGGATAAAGGAACCATATTCCACTTCACTATCCTGCCTGTATGTATGATATGGCATAAAACCTTAGCTGACCTGACCCAGGCAATGATTTGACTATATTTGGGTTTTCCTTTTGGGGTGCTGCTCCAAACTGAGTTTGTGACATGTTTGGTTATGCTTAAAAGTATGTTTGCACATTAAATTTTTACCTGAACACTCAGTTTTGTAGAAGTAAGACTTAGATTCTTTTGGCAAACTTAAGTTTAATTGTAAACTTTAATCCAAACATACACAAACAATTATAATTGTCACAACTTCCACTTCTTAATGATTGATTGAGGATATCCTTAATTCGCCCACACACTGGTAACCTTACGAAGTCTAAGGGTATATCTGGACGTTAGATTTAGAGGGAAATGAAAGGGAGAGCAAATACTTTACTTTTAAATTAAGATAGTTATATAATACTCATAAAAATAAATAAAAGATCAACACATTAAATTTATTATGTTAATCTATTACTATATTTTGTTTATTTTAAAAAATTATTAAATTAGAGTATATTTATTAGAGATGAAAAATTAGTGCTCCGGAAAACTTAACTCGGAGATTCTCTAATGTTCAATTCCGTAATTGGCCGTGCTAATTTCCATAAATTGTTTTATCTAAATGAAGGCAGAGGTTCCGGAGGTTGCAACAACAAAGGAGGATGCCGATGTTAAAGAACAAGAAGATTCTGTAGCAGTTCCTAGTCCAGAGCAATCTGATGACAGTGAGGATGACTTTCAAAAATGGTCTCAGTACAAAAGTGGCTATTAGTGACTAGTGATAAAGAACGAGATATAAATTATTTTTATCTCATTTATTTTTCATTATAGTTAGTGTTAAATTCTTTTAATTGCTCAATAATTGTGAAATCATTTTTCCATCTTCCGATTCCATAGTCCAGGGCATTTTTTTTTTCAATTTTGCATACAGTATTTTCTCAAGAATGTATTGTGAATTTGTAATCTACATTCGACTTCATTAATGCCTTATATTGTGTTATTTGTTCTTGTATGTAGTATGTCAGAAATATTAATTTTTCTGTCTATTTTCTTGTATGGCCGAGAGCAAGTCAAGAATTTTCTTGTATGGCCGAGAGCAAGTCAAGAAAAGGAGCCTATATAAAGAAAAAAAATCTCTTAAGTAACTCTCCAGTTTATTATCTAGTAACTGCCCATATAAATAACGGTGGGAAATTTTTGTTATTCGTGCTTAGCATAGTAGACTTAAGTGGTGATTCTTATAAAGATTTTGTCGTTAAAAGTCAGCAGAAAATCTACTAGGACAGTATTTTAAAATTAAAAAGATATTTAACTCTAAGGGGAGTTCTAATATTTAGTCTCTTAAATGAGTGATTAGATTAGTCTCATGAGTACTCATGTGAAACTTTGGCAGACAAAGATTGGCTGTGCGTTTGATTGTGAAGATATAGAAGAGAAAGATAGAAATTTTAAAATTATGTGTGAATCATACACCTTTTTTCTACTTTAATTCAAATATTTCTTCATATTTCTTTTATATTCTTTTTACTTTCACACAGCCAAATCCACCCTTAAGCACACATTGAGGAAAGGTAAACCAATGTGGAGATTGGTTGGCTAATAGAAAGAAACATGGCTCAACTACAAATACTTCTTATGGAGTGGGACAGAAGTCCTCCCTAGATTAGTTCCCTTTTGTTAGCCGACCCCTTGGGCGTTGTTTTTATTCGTAACTAGCTTCTTGTTTTGGAAGTAGTTTTAGGAGTCTCTAAAATTAAGCCTTTAGTATTCCAGAAATGCATACAAAGATTCTGTTTGTTTAAATTTAAAATAAATAAAAAATATTAAGATTTGCTTCTTAAAAAATCAACAACAACAACTTTAACCCAAATTAATTGAAATTGGTGATAGATAAATTCAATGATAGAAAGAAGGTTAAAAAAAATGAGAGGAAAAGGGAAAGGAAAAAAAATAAGATAAAAGAAAAGAAAAGGGAAAAAAGAAGGAAAACATTTTAAAAATATTTTTTTAAGAAAACCAATTTAGACAAAATACCAAAAAATCATATTTGTTATAATTGTTCCTTGTATGTGAATTATATGATCACACCTATACATTAACCACTCTTATAGGAGAGCATGGTATAATATTTTTCAAACAATTAAGAAGAATTAGTTTAATGAATAAAGAGTGTTAATGTATATTTTTTTCAGAAATTAAAAAGAATCAGTGTTGTAGATAATAGCAAAGATTGTGTATTTCACAAAACTTTATAATTTACTCTAGAAAAAATTCAACATTGGAGAATTACATAATATAATTTTTTTCCTGAAGACAAGCTTGATTAGGATTCCTCAGGCAAATAAACATTTACCTGCACGTAATAATTGTTGTAGCATGGAATATACCCACTTTATTCCCTTTGTTTTTAACCAATACATGGTTTGTGATATGTAAAATCCAACGCAGGCTGGCAAGTGCATTGCACAAATCGAATTAGTTACAAATGATATAGAAAAAAAATGTTGAAGAATAGACATCACCACTAGAAACAGCAGCTTTTGAGGAGAAAATATTGGAGAGGAGATCTCTTGGTAACTCACTTGTTTGTCAAATTACTCGGACAGTTCCCCCAAGGTACAAGATTCTTATGTTAGTCGATGACTATCAACAGCTCAAGCACTCTCAGAAATAACTTAATTCCGAGTAGCACAGAAGTGCAAGATTCATTATTCATGACCTAGGTGTATCCCATTTAAGCATGCATAATAAATTCTATTATATCTTCCCAATTCGATGAGGTACCAATTGACAAATTGTATTTACACTACTTCACCAACTCCAAGCACCAATTTGAGTACACAGTCTTATGTTTTCCGTAAATTAAATGAGCAGTCGGTCAAATTTGATACATTTACTGAGTTTTTTCCTCCTGCTGTTTTAAATGATAAACACCAATTCCTGAAATGCAAAAGTTAGAAATAAGGATTTTTTTGGTATTGACCACATTTTAAAAGAGCAAGTATAGTATTTTGCAACAGTTCCATGTTAGATATATCGGCAAATTTTACGTTAGTTGTGGAGGACAAAACACAACTCTCCTCCTTTGCAAACAGCTCCATGGAAAGAAGAATATGAAGGGAAAGCCTTTTTCTTTGGTTACACAGGAAATACATTTCAGATGAAACTAAGTAATAGCATTTTGAAAATAGTATTATGCTTAGTTAATTAGTAATCTGATTTACACAGATTCTGGCCTTTTGTCACTTGTGCAGCACACCTTTCCTTGCCAGTTTCGGTTTCTTTTGAATGTGATTCTGTCATTTAAACAATAGAAGAATTAAGTTGGACATACATTGAGAACAATTTCAAAATCATTGACAAAGAAAGTTGCGACCTTCTGTTTTTCCAGTGCTTCATAATCCGTCCTCTCCTTCCACTTACTCTTTCGTAGTTTTATCGGCCGATTTCCAACATACTTTCCTGAAACCAAGACATCATAATCAGGATACATATTTGATTGCATTTGCCACAATATTGTCTCCTTACATTGACAGGATTCAGAGACAAATTGGATAAGCCATTAATACATTCATGCATAAAAGAAACAATAAACCATCATGAATATGATTTTGAATTGTAAAGCTATCAATCTGTAGTGAATATTATGAGGCATAAAATATCTATACTGAATCAAAGCCTAGTCACAAGACTAAATGTACTTAGACATTACAGAGTAATACTTAAAAGAGAGGCCCATCTGGCCCATCTGAACTTACTAACCATTCATTTCTTTAACAGCAGCAGCAAGGTCAGCAGGATTGGCAAAGCTCACAAATCCATAACCTTTTGTTTTACCAGTCCGCTTATCTCTGACAACCTAGACAAGATCAAACATAACTTCAAATCATTAGGCAAGACCTACGTTAAGATACACAAAATATTAACAACTCTGTTCCTTCAAACAAAAATCTGAAGAGGAAATAGAGAAATGCTCACAGAAGCACCACAATCATTACTAAACATAAAAATAATTTGAGCTAGATGAGAAATCCACTTACTCGTGCCAAGTTAAAGGAAGGGAATCGTGAAAATGCTTTTGAAAGAACATCATCATTCACTTCATTACCAAGATCGCCGCAAAAGAGCCGATAATCATCTAATTAGCCAGATAAAATAAGATAATCAATTCATGAATTCTTATCTAAGTTCAGAATCTTGAAAATCACATACACAGTATAGGCCGCAGACAAACAAAACATACGCATCTGCATGGACACACAATCCAACCCACTAATACAAAACTGAAATAAGGAATAATAGATCGTCTTTCACAAGCAAACTTTCAATATACATAAAATTAATTTAACAAATCTGTAATACTAAATAGTAATGACTAGAACATAGTCATCATACCTTCGGGCCACTCTGCGAGGATGGGATCCTCCCAAGATTGTCCAGCAGCTTTGCGAGGAACTGCTTTCTTTTTGGCATCTGCTTTGTGCTCGACATCGCTGCTCGCAATTGCTGCCTTGACATTCTCAAGAGCTTCTGGGGTTATTATCTGTGCATCCCTCTCAAATAACTGTTGCGCCTGATCAATCACACAACACATTCAATCAATTGATGCCACCTTCTATTTTTCTTATTAAAAATATTAGCAACACCCTCTTTTGAACATAGTTTGTACTATTGGTTGAAATTTATAGGAAATCAAAAAAATTGGTGGATCTCACTTCTTATTTAACGAGTTTCTTTTCTAATTTTATAGTTTTTAATAAATTTTAACCAATAATAGAGTGTGTGTTAGAAAGGGCATGTTACAGAATATGTTACAAGCATTTCTCTTTTTTTATTCTAAAGAAGGACAAGACCACGGACCTGATATTGCGGCACGGTGGAGTATACTCCAGCCACCGGTGCTGGCACAACAGGACCGACGATGGGAGGTGCCAGGATTTGCGCGGACGGAGCAGCAACATAGGGTGCAGCATAGTGAGTGGTTGCAGGTTGCTGTAGATGAAAGGGCACGGGGAAGTAGGAGGGGTTGGAATAGGTGAATTGCGATTGCTGAGCTGAGGAGGAGGAAGATGGTGTCGTCATGGAATTGGAATGGATCGCAACTCGAATGGAACTAAAGTGGGCAACGAAACCATCATTTTTATTCAATAAGATATCCAAGTAAATGATTTACTACTTCCACATACATTCTTATTTTGCAATAATATCTCATGATTAAGAGAATTGGCTGAATTTTGTGAAGCAGATTCATAGAAATTTATTGATATACTTGTTTTGTACATTTTCGACGCCCTAATTTGTCGACACATGACAATGGGAGGGGACCAACAACAATGAGAAATTAGGTGAACACCGAAGAAAGCAGATAAATAGAAAGTTGCAGAAAATAAAGGTATAAAACTCACCAAAGACGTTGAGCAATGTCGAGTGCAGACACAGAGAAGCCCTGAGATGGAAGATGAAAGTGTGGAACCACCGAACTGGTGCCGGTGACAGAGAAAGAAATACGAGCCTTATCTGTTTTAATATGCTTATAAGCCGGACCGGTCCAGTGCCGCGAACCGGTCTGTTATTTTCATAAAAGTTAATGAGAAATTCTTAATATTAACATGTGGTACTACAGTAGATGGACTCGCCTATATCCATAGGGAACACAATAGTGTGGAGAATTATGGTAATAACTTTTATTATATTTTTAATAATTAATGATTTTTAGTTAATTTAATAACACTATTAATCATGATGATCTACTAGGAAAGTCAAAATCACCAATTTATAAAATTAGGAAACAAAATATTACAATTAAAAATTAGAGAACAAAAATCATGGATTTAAAAACTAAGAACCAAAACTATAATTTAGTTTCATTTTTTCCACCATTAGATCATTGTCTATATTACTATCTTGAGAAGTGCCACTGTCACACTCTAGGACACACTTTTTTTTATTAGTTAAAATTCTCATCGAAAATTACAAAATTAAAAGAGATGATCATTAAATAGGATGTAAGACCAACAACCAATGTGATTTTCAATAGATTTCAACCAATAAAAAAAGTGTTTCATAAGAATGTGTTAGAGAGTACATTCCTAACATTTTTCTTACTATCTTTATTATGGCTAATAGAGTGGACTCAATAGTAATATTTGTGTAGACTTTGTCATTCGATTAGTCTTTAGAAAATTTTAGTATGCTTAAATATGTTTTTGATTTTTTATATATACCTGAATTTTGCATCTGATCCCTAATAAATTTTTCATTTGCGATAGGTTCCTCATATTTGAAAAGCTTTGTTCGAGGTCTTTGCCGTTAGAATGAAGTTGTTAGTTACTGATGTGATCGTTATCTCTACACGTAAATAAGTTACCTATGATGTCACGTCATATTTAACGTGACACATTAGCTGACAATGTGTCATTTGACATGACATCATATTTTAATTAAATTAAAACAAAACAATAGAAGATTAGGACTCTTTATAATGAAAACGTTGTCTGTTTGAGAATTGAAGGAAGGTTGTGTCTTCTTTCCCTAACATTGTTTATCACGATAGAGAAGAGGAGTCTGACGGTCTAAGATTCACAGTGGTACACCTCTGTACAGTGTTGGGTTGGCTTCGTTGAGGGGTGTTTGTGCGAGTTGAATGTCATTTAGTCCAGAAAAGAGAATGAGATCCATGGGAGTTTCATCTTCATCATTTAGGTCCCTATGCATTCGTTGTTGGTGCAACAAGTCGACAATTAAACTAACATCTCGAACCAAGAAGCATCTAGGCAACATGATTAGTGAAACATAATAAATTTTTACTTTGACATAGTTGGTTTCTATTTTGTTTTGGTTTTCATTGTGTTTTGTTTTAGGGTTCTTAATGGTTGTTGTATAATGTACACGAAGATAAGATGTGTAAATTTTGGGTCTAGGATGATGATTTGCCAAAATATTTAAACCAAGGTTCTGTAAGTATTGTGGAGGTTAATCCTTATCTATTACAAGTGGTGGAGCTAAAGCATAAGGTTATAACAACTGAACATAAACTTGCATCACATGAGGAAAGAATTCGTCTGTATGATGAATAAGTTCAATAATTGAAGAAGATGCGTTCAAAAGACGAGACTCAATCTCAGGAATATGCCAATGGTGTTGAAGAACTATGGAAAAAAAATAACAAAGCAACATATGAAAACAAACATTAAGAGAAAGAGGGTGAAGGTTCTAGGATGCATTGTAGTCTTCCTTTAGAGTTTGTTGTGTGTTGTCACCACTGCATTTGCAATTAAGTAGATGATGTAAAATATTTTTGTTTTTTTTAGATGTCCTGATTCAAATTGTGTTTTGATCAAATTTAAGGTTGTAGGTTCGATATTTAGTCATTCTAAGCACAAGTTTGTATGAACACTTTTAGTAATGATACTTTTTGGATTAGGTCCCTATTAAATTGCAAATTTTGTATCAAATTCCTATATGAAACCTCTATTTTTTCAATTTAATTTAATTTAAATATGATGTCATGTTAGACTGCACGTTGTCAATTTACATGTCACATTTAATATAACGTGGCATCATAAGTAATTTATTTACATGTAGAGTTAACGACCATATCAGCAGCTAACAAATTCCTTATAACATCAGGGACCTCATACAAAGCTTTTCAAATATTAGGAACCTATCGCAAAGAATTTTTTTATTAGAAATTAGATGTAAAATTCAAGTATATATTAGGAATAAAAAATATAATTAAGTCATTTTAATACAATAGCAATATATGTTAATTAAAAATAAGACATTACGCTTTAAACAAAGTTTGAGTATGTATAGTTTAGGATGTCGATTAAAGAGTAAGGAAATTATTAATTAGCTATACTGATTACTAAATAGTCACCTCATCTCGTTACCTTTTCCAATTTTTTTTTTAAGGCAAATTATATATTGATTAAAGGTTTAAAAATCTGTGCATATAAGGATTGGTCGAAGCAACCAATCCACAACTATCTAAAGCCTATCCAAAAGAGTAACCCAAATCCAAAAAAACCTGTTGAAATATTGTAAGACCATAGTATCTATAAGATGCACTTCCTTGGACTCATGCACCAATTAGAGTAGAATTGATCAGACGTCACACCCTTATGAAGAACCAGAAACAAATTATGTCTTTAACTTGAGCTAACATCCAAGACGACTGCACATTTTCTTCCTTGAAAAAAATCCTATTTCGCACTAACAAAATGCACCAATATGTCTTTTAAAAGACAGTATTATAAACAATATACTTTGACATTTTCCAATTATATGTTAGTCTTTTAAAAGAGTTATTAGAGTAGGCTCATAGAAAGTGTTCACAGGAGAATAATTGTTAATAAGTTCAACTCATTTGAGACATGTCAAATAAAGACCAAGTTGTGTCAAAGGCCTTTAATGAATTTACAAGTCTTGATCATGATAAAAGTGTTCAATAAATTACAATATTAATATCATTTTTTTTCTAAAGTGTTTTCATGGGAACTTAATATTCAATATTAAAAATAAAAAAAAATCATTGGACTTATAATCACAAATAATTGAAGGATATTTGTGAAATTGTATCATTTAAAATAGTTGAAGTAGTTAAAATTTACTTATATGAGTCCAATTTTTTTTGTACTTATGTGTAGGTCCAAAAATAATATAATACTATAAATCTGAATAAATAATTTTGAGTTGTACTTGTTCATAAAGAGATAGAGGGAAGGATTCCAAGAATAATTAAAAAAATTTACTCTTCATCTTCACTATTTATTTATTTATTAAAATCTAATAATTCTAATGAATAACTAATTTTTACCATTAAATTTAACTATACAGTTTATCCAAGCATATTGAATTCAAATCATGCTAAATACTGAAAAGAGCTTGACCTTGATCCTTCTAGATGACCGAAGATAGCCTCCTTTGTGATCTTTTTTCTTAAAAACAAATTGTCCGTTTCAGCATAACTACGACCCGACCCGACCCGTTATTGCAGAGTTCACACCTTTACTGGTTACTGTCTGTGTGAGTAACCAGAAACGAAACAATGGCGGGGTCGGAGCCTTCTCCAAAAATCCTTCTAGCAAAGCCTGGACTCGTCACCGGAGGTCCCGTCGCTGGAAAATTCGGCCGTGGCGGAGGCGGCGGCGATGACGACTCCACGCAGCTCCGTTCTCTTCTTCCGTCTGTGGCATCTCTCAACCTTCTCTCCGACTCCTGGGATTTCCACATCGATCGCTTTCTCCCTGTAAATCTCTCTTCACTCTACTTTCCTCTCCTTCCCTTTGTCACACAATAGGTTTACAATTAATTGCCATTGGATTTTGAAAATGTTGGCAGTTTTTGACCGAGAATACGGACTTTACCGTGATTGGAGTGATTGGGCCACCTGGAGTTGGCAAGTCCACGATTATGAATGAACTTTATGGTTTTGATTCAAGTTCCCCTGGTCAGTTTATTCACACGATTTAAGTCTTGTTTTGAACAACTCCTTTATAAGCACTTATAGGAGAAGAAGATACGAAAGTAAATTACTTACAAGTTCAAATCAACTCATGAACCTCAGTTTTTAGAGAACTTCTATAATTCTATAAAAGTTTTAAGTGCTTACGCGTAATTTTATCCAAACAGAACATCAATTTCTTCCTTAAATGTTTTATTTTATTTTGACTTTGATGTCTAAGCCTGCAGGGATGCTACCACCTTTTGCCATACAGTCTGAAGAAACTAGAGCTATGGCAAGGCATTGTTCCACGGGCATTGAACCAAGGATTTCTACTGAACGTATTATTCTTCTCGATACCCAGGTAATAATATCTTCATTCCTTAATTGTGGCTTTCTTTGTTTTCTATTGTTTCTGCTGTTCTTATTTGTTATCTTATGGTTTGTGGCATTTCGTGTTTTTTTTTTTTTTTTTTTTTTTTTTTTTTTTTTTTTTTTTTTTTTTTTTTTTTTTTTTTTTTTTTTTTTTTTTTTTTTTTTTTTTTTTTTTTTTTTTTTTTTTTTTTTTTTTTTTTTTTTTTTTTTTTTTTTTTACCTGTAGCCTGTATTTAGTGCTTCTGTTTTAGCTGAGATGATGAGACCAGATGGCTCTTCAACGATTTCAGTGCTAAGTGGAGAAACCTTGTCAGCTGAATTGGCTCATGAGCTTATGGGTATTCAGGTAAACAGTAACTCCCAAGTAGAGAACAATATCCTTTTAATACAAATATTGTTAACTTTATAGCTTGATAATCATTGATCCTTTTTTTCCTGGAACTGTTACTATATCCGATTAACTTGACTATGTTGGGTTGCTGCAAGGAACCTCTCTAGCTTGCTGTTCTTCTAGCATCCATTTGTCATATTGTGCTGGTGGTGTCAGAGGGAGTCCATGATGATAGTTTGTGGCATTTGATGTTGACGGTATGTCTATTATATTTGATGATGATTCAAGTCCTGTTTAATAGATCGATTACTATTTCCTGTTATGCAAGTTATGTAGTCATTTGAAAAACAGTTGTGCCTCTGGTTCCATCTGTTATTGCTTATTTGAATGCATCCAGTGAGTATCTTTTTTGTCTTTTCTTAGCTCAGCTTTTTGCTATAAGCGATGAGTTAATAGATCAATGGCTTTGATGCAATGTGTAGCCTACACTAAATAAAATCAAGTGGTCTGAGATACATCCATTATGTTTTACGATCATTTTGATGAGTAGTTGCAACTCAATAGCGATTTTGCAGTATTTTGGGTTTCCTTGTTTAATTTAAAATCCTTGTACATCATATGCAGATTCTTAATTCTTTTAAAACTGAAAAGGACTGTTCATGCTGTACTTGTATCATGTAGGTTGACTTGTTGAAGCATGGCATCTCAGACCCATCCTTGATGACTTCTTCCCTATCACAGAGCTCTAGTTCAGGGCTTGAGAAAGATAAGCTTCCTGAACATGAGGAATACATGGCTACTCCTGTGTTTGTACTCACCAAGTAAGAAATATCATTCTGCCTCAACATCATTCTGAACTGTTTGGCTTTTTTATTTAATTAATTAAATAAAGGAGAATTCTTGAAAAGACAAGCCCACCCTCCTGGAGGTAACAAGTGAATGAGAACTGACGAATGGTTAACTTGTTTGGCTTGATTAGCTGCTTGCTACTAGCCAAATTCCATCTTGGCTGGACTTTTTTTTTTCTATAAAATTTCCTTCAAATATCCTCTAAAATTAAGGTCTATGTCACCTTCCACGTGTCACTGACTGTTTGAAAATATATAAGAAAATCAAGAACCAAAGATGAAGGGCTAAAGGCAAAAAGAAAATGAATTGCAAAAGAGGCTTAAAAGTAAAGGGCTAAAGGCATATGAGGCCAGGATTATCCATTTAAAAAATTTGTATCATATTATCATTTGTCACGGTTCTGTCTTGTATCCACTTCCTTTCCTTTATTGGAATAAGGTTGCTGCATAGTGAAGCACTCATCGGTATTTTCTTTGGACTTGCGTAGGTTGCAAGATCAAGACTTTACTCCTAGTAATTTTGTGCAGTTGAGAAAGGCACTCATGCAGTATTTCAGACCATCCTCTTTTGTGAGAGAACACGCTGAAAACAAACCTGAAGAGCATGCTCATGTTTCATCTTCTTTGGTTCGTGGCAGTCAAATGGATTCTAACTTGATAAAATTTTATGCGATCCCTCTCAAGAAAAAAGATGAAAATCCAAGTGCTCAGCATGAAAGTTACGTTTCTGCACTATGGAAATTGCGTGATCAGGTTCTCTCTCTCTACACGCACACATGCACACAAACAAATGCCGCACCAACACTACTGTGCTGGATTTGTCAAGTTTTTCTTACTTTGCTTGTTGCTACTGTTATATTGCTTCCTTTCTTGTAGGCCACAGTTAGTTTTAATAATCAACAGAATTTAAGACGCGTGATATGTTTTCCTGTTTGTCAGATTCTATCCATGAAGTCACCATCTTTCACGAGACCAGTGTCAGAGCGTGAATGGTTAAAGAATTCAGCCAAGATATGGGAACAGGTAAAGAACTCCGCAACGATATTGGAGTATTGTAGAACACTTCAACATTCGGGTATGTACAGGAGATAATTTCGAAAGATGGAAAGATTCAAGACAATCTCTGAAATTTATTTCAATTCAAGAAGTATCTTTTTAAATGCAAAATCATAATGTATCAATTGCACATTCTTTAAGCTGATTTTATTGCTGGCGAATACAATTGTAAACATATTATTAATACTTAGTAGAGTATATTAGATACAAAAAGTAAAAAACAACTAATACAGCATTCCTTTAAGCGTGTGAGACGACAGATATAGATTAGCGTACACTCGTACAACATTCAATTTGGAGTGAGATGACATATTAATTTTAAATTACTTGTATTAATTAAACTATTAGTATATGCTGCAATACTTTTCATGCATTACAAAATTTTAATAAAAAAATAGTACATTTTTATTTTTTTAAAAAATCGATCTTTTTTTCTTTTTATTTGGAATTTTGAAGTGATTTTTTTTATGTAATTAAAGTTATTATATATGTTTTATTTAAAAAATTGATATAAAATATATTAATTAAGATTAAGATAAATAATAAAATATACAAAATGAGATAGATTGTATACAGTCCATTTAAAATACTTTTTGGAATTGATTAACTGGATTTTTTTACACCGTGATAAGTTGAATTGCTTGAAGAAATAAAGATAATATCACTATAAGAAAGTGTGAAAACTATAAAATGTTGAACATAATAAGTCATGTGAGCGGTTTGCATAAATGCCCTTATATTTCTCATAAAAAAGTGTTTTAGAGCCACGACTAACCCAGCAGCTGTACCGAAATTAAGTAGTCACATCAATCCTAAGATTAGAATGTATTATACGTTATATTTATCTTATTTTGAGAACTATACTTTATTTTATTATTTACACGGAAAAATAATATATATAATACATAAAATGTGTGTGTGTTGGGGGGTTATAATTTTAAAGAAATAAATTTGTTTTGAGTACGCAAAACGTGGAGTCTGTATGCAATTTTTTATTTTTTTATTTTTTATACTTCTCGACATAAAGTAAGATGGGTGCATAATTTTTCAAATAAGCCCTTAGGTTTAATAATTACAAACTCTAGATCAGTCAGTTTAATTAAAATAAATAAATACTCGTACAAAATAATACATTAGGTAAAAGATTATTGTAAATAAATGCAAGTCCTTTTAACACGATCCCATAATACAGAGTTGATGACAGTATATTTTAAGTGATTTAAAGTTCAAAGCGAATTTCTCTGCTTTCACCACTAATTCGTTTTATAGTTAAAAAGAAGAAAAAAAACTCCTTTCCACCTCTTAAATGAAGGCAAAACAATTTTTCAGGATTAAAAAAAAAAAAAAAAACATCCAGAACATCTGTAACTCAGCAGCACCATATTCATGGTTCAAGTCTTGGACTCCCATGGTTGGTACCTGGTCCAGTTTCTCTGCCCTGGATTAAGTGCATGTCCTTTGGAATGATAGATATACTGTT
Organism: Glycine tomentella; assembly: GCA_007407185.1. Taxonomy (NCBI): domain Eukaryota; kingdom Viridiplantae; phylum Streptophyta; class Magnoliopsida; order Fabales; family Fabaceae; genus Glycine; species Glycine tomentella. The sequence continues at coordinate 991,858 of PYAF01001578.1, read as the reverse complement.
CACCTTCTCCAGACAAATTTTCTTTGTGTTCAACACCATACCTTTTTGGTTTCAGTAAAAGAAGCTGCAACCATTTCATTGCATTATTATTATTATCATCTTGGGCCTTCAGATTTTCATACCATAAGGCATTACCAAGGAAGTAAATACGAAAGAAAAGAATTACCTCATCTCCTGTGTGATCAGTTATGAAGTGGAGCCAACCATGCCATTCAGCTGGAACCTGGGAGGCATTATATCTAGTCTTCTCTGCATATTCAACCCACCTGTGCCTTCCTGCCAAATATTAAGAAAATAATGACATTTATAAATTTGTTATCATGTCAAACATGGGGGTTTTACCCTCATGTTTGGATAAAGCATTCTAGAATTTAAAATGTAGGGAATATAATTACATCAATTTAATTCGTTTGAATGGTAAAATAATATGTTTGAATGCCCATTTGACAAATTACAATTCATTACAATTTTTTTCATAGTATTATCATTAAAATTTGAAATAATGTCCTTCATTGATGGAGGAGAGATTCATCAGTTGCTATTGCTTTGTTAGGTTTTGCTGCTAAGACATCGCTGACTTTTTACTGAGCAACTCTACGGACATAGTCCTTGAATCATCCATTCACTTCACCCAAATTTGAAATCACCCTTTATTGGATGGAAAAATTGCAGAAAGATATCAAAAGCAAGAGAGAAGAAAAACCGGCGCAATGTTGATGACTGAAAGTAATTGTATAACGGAAGGAAAATGAAACTGCAGAAAGCTGAGAATTTTTCTTATAAAAAAGTGTTTTGTTGACAGAAGAAAAGGATTACGAACTAGCACTATGTACTTTATCACAGAAGAGAGACAAAGATCTTACGAATTTTAAAATATATTATGGATTCCCAATAACCCACTCAATACCGCTCATCAGATCCCACAGGCAGCTTATATTAAAAAATTTCAATATATTTCTGTTTTCAAAGACTATCCCTCCCCCTAACTGTGTGCGTGCACACACAATCCTCACAATTTGACTTTAGTTCTATTTGTTATGTTTCTTTCATTAATATTTTGGCTTCCATGATCAATACTCTCAACCTTTTATTTAAAAGGCCATTACTCTCAACCTAATTGCACAGATAGAGAGCTATTGTCAATTTATATCCTTCTTATCCTGATTGTTTCTATGGTCTTTTGATTGTTTACATCATCATTTATAGCATTCTATTCTACTCTGTGTAGCAACTGTTTTGAGGAAGCATTTGAAAAGCCATAACATTTCATCACATCCTTTTCTTGTTAAATATGTCATAGTAGAGATACCCATGTGCAATAATTGGAATGCTTGATGCTAATGGTTGCTGCCCATGTGCATGGTAAACACCTTCATAGTCCTTAGCTAGTCTTGGGCTCAAGTGGTTAGTTTTGTTGTTTTTAGCCATATTTTTTAGACTAATTGACTAAACAACATGCACATACAGATTGAGACACAAAAAGCAGGACACTTACCATACTGTGTGTCTCCAAGCTTCTCATAATACTTGTTACCAAATTTATCAACACCAACAAGCGTTGCCCCAATATTGTGGATCTTGGTTTGCCTACATAAATTCAGAAAAGAATTAGATGGTGAAAGGAACAATACTAGTATATCACAGGAGTTAAGATCTTTCAGTAAATAACCAATAATGATACAAAATTATATAAAAACTGAGCCCTTCATCAACTTTTGATAAACTCGATCTCTGTTCTGACAGCTAGAGACCAGTTACAAGAAAAAGAAATAATCTAAATCTAATTGCAACGAACCATATACAATCAAAAGTTCTAAAAGGTCTTTTCTTTTGTCTCTAAGAGGGCCATTTGAAGTGACAAAGCTAATGTCACATATGTTTATTTTTGTCCTTATATTCCTCCAACAGCAATAAGGAAAGGCCATGAGCCAAAACACAGTGAAGGGACATTCAAGCATCGAAATTATTAATTAGGCTTTTAAGGAAGGATATATATAAATTGAGAAAAAAAATGAAAAGATCAAGCAAAGCAGTTGACTTACAAGAGATTTCCATCCGGAAGGCATCTCCTGAAAATTCAAACAATAATGTAAAATATATCAGCACAGCACAAATGCACAACCTCTCGAGTATCAATATATAAATATTCTTTGTTCATGGAATCAAGGAACCCTCAATAATCTCCACCAACATTTCTCCGAATAATGCACAGCAAAAATCCTTTGACAATCGCAAATTTTATGAACAAAGAGCTATTAAATCAAATCTGAGTTACATTTCAACTCCTAAACTGTATTTTCCGGAGAAAGAGAAATAAAAAAGCAGTGGCAAATTATAAGAAAGGTACAATAACAGGAAGATTGAAGTAAATAATAAGAATTCGAAGTGAAAAACCAAAAAGATTCGCAAAATATTGAATGGATTGGTTGGGGGAAATTAAGAAGCGAATGAAAGAAAAGGGACAAACAGGTAGCCTCCATCCTTGAGCTCTCTGAGGAAAGCGCCGAAACCCTTTTCTTTGACGGATTTGAGTACGTTCTTCACCACCGACGCCATCTCGCTCTTTTTCCTCCTCTTTTCTCCCACTGTCTTCTCTTTTCAGGTATTGCTAAGGCAGCGTTTGGTGACACCCCATAGAATTGAAAATAAACCACAGGCAAGAAATGAAGTTGGACAAAAAAAAAAAAAAACAGAGTCCAGGCGAAAGAAAAAATTTGGTTAATTTTTTTTTTGAATTATTTGATAATTTTTAATTAGATTCATGGTTTTGTTTTTTCAATTGAATATTTATTTTTTAACTAATTAAAAAGCAATACAACTGCAGAATCTCAATAAAAGAAATAAAATTCAACCCTGTTTAAAAATGGTAAATAGTTCGTCGAAAAACAAATACAAGAACGGGATCCCAATAAAAAAACATTGGAAACCTAATTAAAAATTATCAAATAGTTCAAGATTTATATATTGATTTTAAAAAAATATTGATTTAATTAAAAGATTTAAATTGGATTTTGGTTCCAGTTAATTTGTTTCTTTTAAATTTTAGTTTTGTAAATTTATTTTTTAAATTTTTTATTCCTATAAGTTTTATTATTTATATTTAATTTATGTAAATTTGTGTTTTTTTCATTTTAATCATTTTTTAATAACAACAAACTTTTTTTCCTCATTTAAAGTGTATTGAAGAATACAGGTAAGAATATAATTAAAATCATGAAAGTCATTATAAGAACTAGAGCTAAGAATATAGGAGGAGAGTTTTTCGCGACGGTCATGTACTTGGGATTAAAATTTATTGCTTTTATTTCTTTTTATGTTTTTATGCACCGCCACCGAAAGTATGGATTCTTCCCTGAGAAATTCTTAAGTGTATGTGGAGCAGGATATTTTATTACTTTGATCTATTCATTATTTATCATGTTAATAATCTACATAGAAAAATTAAAAATTATCAATCAATAATCTATCTAGAAAAATTAAAAATTATCATTAATTTAAGAAATAATAATGATCCACAATATTGACATGATGAATAATAAATGGATACAGGAACAAAAATCTTGCTTGCACCTAAAAATTTCTCTACTTCACTGTGTTACAATTGGTTTGTCTACAACAAGAAGTGTACGTGGCGAAATATGATTGGAATCTATTACATCATTTTGTTTCATGAATTTGAATATAATATTTAAGACAAAGCTTGGAAATCCACGGCGAGAGCGAAAGAAATTACGAGAGGTGAGGTGACCACTGACGATTCCATTTCTACGAACTCAGACCCTTCAATCCCAACTGGTACCTTATTTCTATCAATTTCTTTTTCATGTTTTATTATTTTTCTCAATTTTCTTTTGTTCCGCGTTGATCTGATTCCTAGTTATTAGGGCTTATATTGTGTATTGGGGTTTTCATTTTGAGTATGTATTCTGCAAATCCTTCGTGTATTTCTTCTGTTTGATTCTTCTTTATGGAACATCATTTCAAATGCATATATGTAGGGCAGATTAATTACCGGTGTAATTGATAAATTAGGTTTTCAGATGTTGATTCAATGATGGCATTGGCTTTATGCAGAGAAAAAATCATGAAGCTGAAGACATATGCGGGTCTTAGTATCATTGCAACTCTGGCTATTATATATCATGCATTTAACAGTAGGGGCCAGTTTTATCCGGCAATGGTGTATCTGTCAACTTCCAAGATCAGTTTGGTGCTTCTTCTCAACATGGGTTTGGTCTTTATGTGTATTCTATGGCAATTAACCAAGAAGGTGTTCTTGGGTTCCCTCCGAGAGGCGGAGGTTGAGAGGCTTAACGAGCAATCCTGGAGGGAGGTTATGGAAATCCTCTTTGCAATCACCATTTTTAGGCAGGACTTCTCTGTCACATTCCTTGCAATGGTGACAGCATTGTTGTTGATTAAGGCTTTGCATTGGTTGGCTCAGAAGAGAGTCGAGTACATTGAGACCACTCCTTCGGTGCCCATGTTGTCCCACGTTCGAATTGTATCTTTTATGGGCTTCCTTCTTCTTCTTGATAGCCTTTTCTTATACAGTTCTATGAAGCATTTGATAGAAACTTGGCAGGCTTCGGTTTCACTATTCTTTTGTTTCGAGTAAGCTTTCTTCGAGTTATGACTCGTATATTAAAAACTATGAATAGTAATGCAGCTGAATTTCTGGTTGTATGAGATTGAGAATGTCATATGGTTTTTTCTTGTTTGACTTTTATTTGATGTTTTGATTTAGTCATGCATAAATCCTAATATCCAATTAGGCCATGTTGATATATGAAATTTCACATCTTGGTTAAACTCTCAATTTATTGTTGGACAATGATAACTAAAGGATTGGTGTCTGGTGAGCAGCCATATATATCATTCTTTCGAAATGATACATGGTTGAGTATTTTATTTGACAAATTATCTGTTTCTATATCAGGTACATGATACTGGCAACTACAACGGTGTCAATTTTTGTAAAATATCTTTTCTATGTCAGTGACATGCTTATGGAGGGACAATGGGAAAAGAAACCAGTCTTCACATTTTACCTGGAACTCATTAGGGACCTGCTTCACTTGTCTATGTATATGTGCTTCTTTCTTGTAATTTTTGTGTAAGTGATCAGTCAACTCTTCTTTTGTGCATTTTATGGTAGCCGTCATATGTATGCACTACATGAGTCATTAATATGTCTCTCATTGACACTTGTGCATTTAGCCATTAGACTGCACTGAGAAACAGATTCAATCATAATTGACAATGATACTTTTAGTATCTGTTTCATTAACATGTACACATTTGGTTTATTTGTTTTTCATTGTCATGCTATTTTGGTTAGATTATATGTTTAACTTTCACAGGTTATATTTTTCACCTATACTAACTTTAGTTGACCTTTCAGAAACTATGGTATTCCCTTGCACCTTATACGGGAGCTGTATGAGACGTTTAGGAACTTCAAAGTCCGTCTTGCAGATTATGTACGTTATCGTAAAATCACTTCAAATATGAATGATCGGTTTCCAGATGCAACCCCTGAAGAGCTTAATGCGTGAGTTCTAAACCTGGTGTAGTATCTCATTAATTTGTTATTTATCCATTTTAAATAAATAAATATATATATATATATATATATATATATTTAAATGACTATGCAGAAGTGATGCAACCTGCATTATTTGTCGGGAAGAGATGACGATGGCCAAGAAACTTATATGTGGACATCTTTTTCATGTTCATTGTCTCCGATCATGGCTTGAGCGGCAGCACACTTGCCCCACCTGCAGAGCCTTGGTTGTACCACCAGAAAATGGGACAACTTCAGCTGCAGGGCAGCAAGGATCACAGTCAGATGTCCATCAACAGGGTAATCATACGATAATCACTCACTAGAGTTAAATAGTGTTCATGGAACATGTTATTAATGTACATGACGTCAGAAATGAGCTGATGGAAACAAAGACAGAAAAATAGAGTTGGAAGCATGACTCTGACAAACACTTTGCTATCTGTACCTTCCACCAGTGTTTTTTTAAATCATTTTCATTTTTCTATTTATTTTGTTATGTGTACTTTCTTTTTTATTCACGTGAAGATTTTCTCATTCATTATGAAGCTCTTAAAGATCCTATTATACATTTTCTTACACATCTTAGTCAACTTTTAAGAACTTGTTTTCTTTCAATTTTGGGTGATTATGTTGCTTGCCTGAGTCCAATACAAATTAGACTATTTAAAACATTTTGAATGTAACATCTGTTAGATTAAATAAGCATAGACACTTGTAGTTTTAAATGACTCAGCATATATGTTTGTTCGCTGTATTATTTAATATTGTTTTATGTTCACCTGGCACGGGAACAACTGTGACAGGCAGTGGAAGCACAGCTCAGACTGAGGCTACTGATAGTTTGAGTCGACATCAAGCTAGACTCCAAGCTGCTGCTGCTGCTGCAGCTTCAATATATGAGAAGTCTTATGTGTACCCCTCTGTGAATTCTTTTGTATGGTATGACATTTCTTTACAATTTTCTCCTTTTTAACTCCAAAAGAAACCTATGGTAACTGACTCATTAGTCACTAGTCACATATTAACTCTAAATAAAACCAATTGTTACTAACTTATTAAACTCCCAGTATAAACACTTGTAACTTACTCATAACATATTAACGACTTCTTGTTATTGTTTGTTCCTCCTGGTATAGACAAACACTTTCTGGGATCAAAGCAATACAAGTTGTCACTTTTAGGGACTAAATTGTATATTAACTTGGAAGGTAAATTAATTCCACTTAGAAGGAATTGTGTCTTTTAGAGCCTGAAATCTTTAGATTAAGCCATTCCTTGTGTTGACCAAAGGGTTGCTCTGAATCTGAATTATTAGTTTAACATGACATAATTGGCTGCTTGAATATGAGAGACTGGGACATGCACCACTTGGTTCTACTTTGTCAAAGCTGAGTCTTGAGAACTTCCATATGAATTCTGATTTCTTTAAACAGCCTTGTATTTTGCAAAGATGTTGGAAAACTGTTTTAAATAACAGACTAACATGTCAAAAGTATGTCAAGACTTTCCTTTCTGCGGAAGCTTACTGTTTTAATTCTAACTGTTTTTATTGAGTATAAAGATATCTTATCTCAAGCCAAAAAAAAAAAAAAATTGAAGCCTTTTGGATTCCAATACTTTATTTACACTTTATAAGCTCCTGCATTTGAAAGTTTTTTATATCCAAGGGCATGTTTGATGATATTCTTGTTTTCTCAAGATGTTGGCACAGGCTGTGGTGGAGGTGGTGATAGTTTGAAGTGAGAGTAGAGAATTCATGAAAACCTTTTAAAGAAAACAAAAATAACGAAGATGTGTTGTCAAATTTCTACTCTAAAAACATATTATGGAGTACAGGTTTTCCAAATAATTGGATTAAAAATACACACCCACAGTTATGAAAATAGAAAACTCTTTTCAAGAATGATCATCAAACATGCCCTTAATGGCTGGATATGGGCTTGATTCCAATTCAATATTGATCTGATTTCAGAAAATATACTCCTAAAATTATGAGTTTCTGCTTTGATTTAGAAGTATGATCTGCTCAATTATTGACTAAATCTGATTGAACGTATATTGCATCAATGGTATCATGAAATTGTATTTCCAGGTCTGATTTGTTTAATAATCACACTATGTTCTATGAAATTTGTCATATTACATTTTTACTCATTATTCTTCCTCTTACTTTACCATTTGCTAAGATGACTGATTCACATGGCAAAGTACCAATATTGTGATCTTACTCTCATTCAAGCTTTGTTAAAAAAAATTGATAATACTGAATTAGTCTATAAAGTGTTTAAATTAATTGACAAGGCTTGTTCTCTAACTCGCAGCTCTCCTGGATACACTCTTCATCCCCCAGTTCAAATATCTATGGCTGAATCTTCTGATAAGGACCGTAATGGAGAGCAAACTTCCAGTGAAGAAGCACAAAGGCAGTTTCTTATCGCTGGTAGACCACCAAATCTATCCTTTCCTCCAATGCAAAACTTCCATTTTCTACCTTCCCAAGCACACGCATCCCCTGTGAATTATGGAGAGGGGTTTGAAAATGATCCAAATATCCCAAACTCTCAGCTTGAAGCTTATAGAAAACTTCTTCAATCCCAGATTCAGGTAACGTGCGCTCTTTTTTCTTTACCCACACAGTAAGTGATGACTGATGTGTGTCACTTTACCTGAATATAAAAGGTCAAATTTGATGATTATGATGACCACCAAATGAATATTCCCTTCTCCTGTATGTATGCTAAATTCTGGCACCCCAAAAAGGGACATTAACTGATTTTATTATTAAAAATTAACTATCACAATTATTTAGGCTTTTATAAGTACTGATACATAACAAATGAATGCATACAAATAAGTTTGCACTGCATCAATGTTTTTGTTGCATGGTCTCATTCACTGTAATTAAATGGTTTGGTAGAGATTGAGTTTTCATGATTTTGACGAACCTACAGATTCTGCAAAATCAGGTCGAGATGCTGCAGAGGATAAAGGCTGATAGAAGTGTAGATGAGGGCACGCCGTCATCAGATAGCAGAGGCAAGAGTGTCATTTCCTCATCATCTGAATCTGGTCATGGTTATCGTGAGGATATTCGAGATGGAAAAGCATAAAGTCGGCAGTTTATTTCTGATTTATGCCAGGAGACTGCCAAATGTAGATATAGGAAGAGGAAAATACAGAAATCACAGCATTGCTCTAATGTGACATCTGTTATTCGTGATGATACTAATCTTGTAAATGCATAGTGCCCCTTAAAAATGATTTATTTTGGCTTCATTTTTTTGTTTCCATGTGGATTGTACGCTTATATTTGCTTTTATAAAAGTTACCTTTTGATCAGAAAATGGGGATTTATTGTTTGAGGCTTATTGTTTTCCCTTTAAAGTGGGAATTTCTCATCAATGTTTGAGGTTTATTGTTTTCCTATTAAAGTGGGGATTTACTCTAGAAGAGTCAAACTCAAGTTTTTTACCGATAAAATAAATGTTTCTTTAGAATTACTATTTTAGCCAACGGATGAAAAACGGATATCGAAAGTTTATATATAACTAGTACGTATTGGGTAGAGTATGTTTGCTTAAAAATAGCTTAAAAATAGATAGGTACACAATTCAAGTGAAGCACATATTGGGCTCATGTGACTCGTGACGCAAGGAAAAGTCGTTTATCAGTCAGTTGCTTAAGTTGTTTCTTGAGTTGTCTTTGTCTTTGTCTTGTATCTTGCATGGAGGCAGGGTGCTAGACCCGACTATAGTTCACCATGAACGGGGGAAACAATTCCTCATAGAAGAAACACCTCACTTTAATCTACATCTCCAAAGCTCCAAAATGCACTAGAGTGTATGGATTTAAGTCCATACAACTCCAAATATCTGTTCACTCCAATACTAGTTACTTTGCTAAAACGCACAAGATCCAGAATAAATTGATTGCCATTGGTCTTAGTAATATCGATGATATATTTGATTAATTTTGATTTCTAAATTTATTAGTTCATGTAAATTGAACCCTACTCATTACTTTACTCAATATTTTATATATAAAAATTATTTAGTTTGACACCCATCAAATAACCATTTTTTTTTCTCATGTAGCATTGTGAGCATCTTAAAAAATTGGTCGAGAATAACTATTTGTTAATCAATTTAAAGATTTAATTTTACTGAATTCCATACAATTTAGATCCACACAGACTGAACAGAAAACTGAAATGTTCATATGATAGCATAATTCAAACTTTATTCAATTGTATCTCAGAAGATTTAGTAAAAGTTCCATAACATCATGTTAAAATTATCAACCTTTTCAAATAAAATGAGAAGCGTACATTCTCATCTTTGCTAAGAATCGGCTTAAATTTCCTCTTCGATGATCATGTGAAAACACAATATTGTTGAGATTGGTCCATGCAGTGATATCAACCTCCAAAACCTTCTAGCAGACTATTCTCTCATTTACATAGATCTCACAAAGCGTCTAATGGATAACTGGTGTAAGATAAGGAAACCTTTCAACAGAAAGGAACACATTGCAAAAAGATCCCAGAATAAACTAAGACTGAGAGGAATGAATACAATACCTCATAGTTCAATATCTGGAACTCCCACTAAGAAAGAACTTGGATCGTTGGATCCAAGAAGTGGAATATACTCTGACCCTCTCACATGAACACCAAAGCAAGCTACATAAAGAACATGTTAAGGAGTTTGAAGCAAAAGTTGTACATAAAAGATCTTAAACAGTATTTCGCTCCCACTTCATTTGGGTGGGAAGGGGAGAAAAACATTTTTCAATACTAATGAAAATACTTCATAATCAACATTTTATATTGCAGTAGCCTGTAGCAACGGTTTGCTGTTTGGGTAAATGTAATGTGTCACTACACATCATCTGAGCAGTATATGCAGGTAGTAATTACCATAACAATCATTCATGAACCAGCTGGCCTAGAAGTCATGAATTCACCACGTACCATAGTTTTTTAAGATTTGGTGTTATCATACAAACACTAATAGCTATTAACTGCAGCAAGCATCATCATTTAAGAGTGACAATGACTTTAGACCTAAGAAAAAAATGGAGATAAAATATGCAGGATCCAAAATAATGAACTAAAGAATCTCATGAGTGAATGGAAAACCAATTTCATTAAATTAAGATGATATGAAATATTTTTTCAATCAGTCAGTAGATTATTCTATTTGTGCTTGCAGTAATAAGGTATTAAGGCATCAAACATAACAGATAGAACTTTCAGTCCAGCAAACAATTTTTGAAAACCAATAGCAAACAATTTTTGAAAACCAATGCATTACCATTCTCTATTTTCATGACACTTTGGAGCATTATATCCATCTTTGTTTTCATATCTGAACTATCATCCATATGTGGCACTACAAGTGTAAGCTCCCTGTATATATCACGCACAAATCTGCATATCTTCTCAGCAAACTCAAGTTCACCATCTGATATCCTACCTATTGCTAAACGCATTAGCTCTCCAGTCAAATCTGCAACCTGTAAAAGAATATTGAGCACCTTTCAGAGTAAGAGGAAGAAAAAGTCATGGAAAGATCATTTAACCCCTTATATTTTACATCTTACACAAATAGATACCTTGAACTTCTATTTTTCCCCAATTGATCCTTAAACTACATAATATTATATTGGCCTTTCTATTAAGTTAGGGTTGAATTATTAACAACAATAATCTCAATTGTTTGTTTAGATGGAGCGCAAAAAAGATGAAGAATGAAGTCATTGTGAAGGTGCATAACCAGAATTACTTTATGTAAGTGATGCACCACTTGATAGCAGAAGAGGGTGGTTTATGCCTTCACATGTACACATTTTTTTCGTTTTTATATTTTCCATTTCTTCATTTTAGAAAACTCAAAAAATAAAGGAAAAGGTGATTTAAAAAAATAAGGGACTATGATTTCTATTGATATATGCAAAGTTTAAAAATAAACTTGGAACGAAATAGAGGTATCTATTTACAAAAACAGTACGTAAAATTTAGAGGGGTAATAGTCTTTTCCCAATGAAAAAGTTAAGTTCTATGCATGCTTCATCTGCATATGAACATGTTCAATTGGGTCTTCATTGGTGTATGTTATCTACTATGAACAACATAAAATATAAATCACAACATGGATAACGATAAAATGTTAAAGAAAAAAAAAATCACCCCTAATATATAGTCAAGTATATTTATCTGCAGAGGATGAAGAGATGGATCACTAAGTGGTAGCAATGTTTTGTTTATCTCATCAAGCTTCAAAAGAGTTCCACTTTTACAGAAACCATAGAATGTAGCTGCTTCAACATACTCCTGTATCTGCAAAATGCAAACACACAAGACAAGTTTCAGAGAAAAGTAATTGATCTTAACAAGAAAGTAATGTGTGTGAAATATACCCCAGGCGAGTATGCTCGTCTTAGCTTCCAAAAATCAGTTCCCTGCAATTCTTTGACTAGTCGTGACATGTAATGATCTGTCACATCTGCTAATTCCTTTTCAGCTTTCTCAAGTACTTCCACTTTATTGTATTTACTCATCCTTATTAAGAAATTAAAATATGTTAATGCCAGTAAGATCATGAAGATGAAGATCACATGTAAGTATCTAACTAGAAATCATTAACCATCAGAGTAGAATTTGTAGTTTTGGACTCCTATTTCTTTTATTTTATCTTTTACTATAAAAAAACAATTCATCAAGATAAAAAGGTCTTATTAACTCATATTTACTCATTTTGTTTGTATTTAAAAAATAGAAGGGGGATCGAGTTATAAAGAATGAATGCGAGAGTAATGCAATTAAAATAATACTTACTGCTAAATGCTAATGGAAAAACAAACTTGTCACACTACAACAATTTCAAGATACAAACTAAGTTGATTCGATGACAAACTAAAGAACAAATAAAGCACAGATGACCAATTAATCACAAAAAAGAGCATGAAAAAGATATCTTGTAACTTTTAAGAAATTCGGCAAACACCCTCGAGAGAGAGAAGGAAGGAGGAGGAGGGGGGGGGGAGTGGAGAAAGATATAACCTGTGCACTTGAAATATGACTTTTTTGCTATTCATTGTTATATCACGACTTGCTTTGACCACTCTTTCACGTTTGTCATTCTATAAATATAAGTTTACAAAGTATCAACATAACGGCCAAAAATGGAGCTGTATAGTATGAGCAATACTGTAAGGTTACTGACTTTATAGGATATTCTTAGCTACCCAATATCCATATATATTTAATCCTTGAAATTAAGCTATTGTAAGGAAAGTTTGCTACATATTATCAGTGAAGCAAGATTATTGTATAAAGGGGCAGTGTGTAGTGTGCTCCAAAACAACAATTCCTAAAATCCCAGATGAATAGTGAAACACTAGTCTCACAAAGTATAAAAATGCAGACAGTAAAATAAAATTTGAGGGTAGACTCTCCAACTTATAAACACTACAAACTTCAGTATACTACACTTTTACTGACATTCCCAAACCCTTTCAGTTCACTTCACTTGTACACAATGAAATTCAAAAAGCTTGGAAATTTGAATTGAAGAATAGAGAAATTTGAATGAGAAGCATTACAAGGTCATTGAGATACCGAGCATATCTGGAAAAATCGTCCTTCAAAGAGGGTTCAATGGCTGTGGATGTGGCCATGGGTCTTGCCCACTTTGCTGAGCTCTGAATGTTGGTCCCTGCAACTGTTATTAAAGTGAGTGAACATAAGTTTAAGATAATGAATTGAATTGATGGCAATGCTTCCAATCAGAGAGAGAGAGAGAGAGAGAGAGAGAGAGAGAGAGAGAGAGAGAGACCATACTTTGATGTTTGGATGCCATGAATAGAGAAAAGCTGACCCTGTGAAGTGAAGAGAGCGAATGCAAATCTGTTCTGTCCTAGGACACCTAAACGCCGTCTCCCCCCCCTTCTCTTGGATGTTTTTTTTTTCAATTTATTTTGGTTTTCCTTTTCTTTTTATAATTAAAATTATTTTTTTATAACAAATCAATATTAGGTTTACAATATTATTTAAAAATGTTATAAACTATTATTTATAAAATTATTCCTTTCCATGCCGTACACATGTATTAAATTTATTTTTTATCATTTTTTCAAATTATTATGAATTTTAATGTAGTTTTTATTATTTTATAATTTTATAAAAATATATTTTAGCATATATGAATCTAAATGTTTACATATATATATATATATATTATACGAGATATTAATAATAAAATAATTTAAATTACGTTTTTTAATATGGATCTATCCTTTAAAAACATCTTTACATTGCAAAGAAAATAAATTAATAAAATAAATTTTAAAAATGGATATATATTATTTAAATTATATTACCTAATATAAATAAATTTGAAGATAATCAGTCCAACTTAAAGACAATAAATTTGGAAAGTTCAAGTAGTCCAACACTATAAATCTCATTGTACATGTATGGGTTCAAACTGTTTTGAGTGAGTTATTTAATTTGGATTGAAGAATCAATTAAGAACCTTTTTCTTTTTATAAGTTTTCATATCTTATTTTGATGTAATAAATTCATATGAGTTTTGATATATTTTGAAATAGTTTTTATGTTTTTTAGGTTTCCTAAGTCATTATAGTTGACAAAATATGTTTTATTTATAGGGAAAATTTGATGTAAGTGTGAGTATAATTTTCAATGAGAATTAATTTCTAGTGAAGTGTTTAAAGGAAAACCTAACCAATGACTAACTTTGTACCTTTGAGAAAAGTTAAATTATAATAAAATGAGTTTTTTTCTTCTTTTGTTAGAGTTTGATTATTAAACAAATAACTAAATCTAATTTTATCAAAGTGAGTTGTTGCTGTCATTAAACATATGACTTGTCACTTTTATCATTGTTTTATTTTTTAAGTATGATGACGTTAATATTTGTCTAATAAAAAACTAAAATTAGCTCTTAAATTTAAAGTCTTCAAGACCATCCATTTTGTTTTTGTATTTGTGCCATTAACTCGTCCCTTAAATGGTCATTGGTTTCCAACTAAGGAATATCCCGTTTCATCCAATAAATAAAAATATCTTCCAAAATTTCTTAATTTTATTTTGTTCAAGTTTGTATATAATTATATACCTGTATTGTCAATTGATTTTTTAAATTGTGAAACTATGCTAGTTATAAATTAATATAAATATCGATCATGAATTAAAAAATAGAAAAATCATTTATATATACTTTGGTGGAAAAAATATGAGATGTCGCCATGCAATATCTACTTACCTGACAAAACTTATATATATATATATATATATATATATATATATATATATGTATATATATATATATATATATGGGATTGCTAACCTATTTTTATGTTAAAGTATATTAGCATCCTACACCAAAAGTTAAACGACAAAAAAATCACAATTTTCTTTGTTTTAATTTATTTATCTAGGGATAATATAGTAGTTTAGTTCATATTATTTTTAAAATTAATGATTTTACTTTCCTTCGTCCTCTCTCAAGTCTCACACGATGAACAACCTCCAAGCATCTCTCCTGCCCAGATGCATCTCCCCTGCACACTATTCTCCTCTTTAGTTTCATTTGAATTTGTTTTCTGCCACGTTCTTATATGATTTTCATATATTCGTTTCATTAATCCATATTTTGTGAGTTTATCTTTAATTATATTGTTGTGGGTGTCTGGGATTCAAAGTGAGGTAGCATAGGAGAAGTTCACAAAGGTAATCCCAATCTACAACAATGGTGATTCTACTGTATCAAAGAAATATGAAACAGTGGTGGTTCTATCGTGTGCGAGTTGGTTGGGAGAAAAAAGAGGGAGGAGAGAGAATTAATGGGAGAAATTAACGAGTGAAGAGAGGGAAATGAGTTCTTAATTATTTTTTAGCTTAAATGTTAATTTCCTATAATATCCTTAAAATAATTTTAGTAAAACAAGATAAATTTGTTTTTTTTCCTAAATTTTTTGGTATAATATGCTAATATAACATTTTATAACGCGTGAGTATGTTAGCTAATACAACATATTAATTAATGTTTAGTTTGTCATTTTGAATGAACAATCAACAATATCATATTGATTATAATTATCTTTATCAATATAACCATGCATATACAGATTAAAAAAAAAAAACAGAGAAAATCCGTGGACCAAACAGATGTTAAATTTGTTATCTTTGTTTATATTTTATTATGATTTTTAATGTTAAATTTACACTCTATAGTCTATACCTGTGCAAGACAAAATGTTAAAAGTGGTCAAAATAATATATATAAAATTTTAAAAATTAAACTAACGAGAAAGGTAATTAAAAACAAATTTTAAGCATGGCTTCGATACAGTATGTGGTATCTTAGGAGGAATTTTGATCTTTCACATTTGTGACAAAATCGGATCTAAATCTCCTCCAATTCTCCAATCATATAAGTTTCGATAAACTGAATTAACAGAGTATTTGCTTGTAGGTTCAGTCCTCCAACACCAAGCATTTAGCTTACCCTTTTGCAGTTAGTTAGGCTAATAATTTCTCTTTCCTAAATTACAACTGGTTCAAGCTCACTTGTTATTTTGTCCGTAGCTTAAGGTGTGTTTGTTTTAAAGTTCATCGGCCTCAAACGATTGTTGAATTCAAAGCATGTGTCTTGTCACTTCTACATTTTTACACTTGAAAGTGTAATTTCTTTAGGCATTCAATCACACACTAGCTAATAGTTTGCCTAACTGGCTAGACTTCTTTATGCTAAAATTTCACTTTTGAGTTCGTTATTACATTTATAACCAATTCTCTTTATAGCTTAACTTGCCATAGGGTTCATTTTATGACTGACCTAACCCGTTATAATAATCTTAAACTTAAGTATATGTTTTAAACATTTAAAAGAAACATTTTTCTTTTTACAATTTCGTGAAAGAGTTTAAAAAATGAAAAAGTGTCTATTTAAAATAAAAAGGGTCTCTGATCGATGGCTAAAATATTAATAATCCCTAAAGTTTTCTATGCAACAGTGGCAAACCATAACATCCGCCACCATATAACTGGATCTTAGTTTCTTCTTCACACTAAGTGGCTCCTACTCATCAACAAAAGTGGCGGCGACCACATATTGATATGAAGTGAATCTGCTTCTGAGTTAAAGAGACAAAAGAAACATGAAATGAAACATTTTTTCTATCAAATAATACTATCATATTCAAGGATCGGAGGGAGTAATATCATATTATAAAATTACAATGGGATCAAATCCTTTGTATATGACTATCCAACCGAGCAAGTATACCAACCATTTGATGAAGACTTAATATTATTATTTGTTCTCCCTCGTCAAAAAAATTATTATTATTATATTCTTATACTCCAGTAACATCGATCGATGTCAGTGTATTAAATGTGTATGTATATATATTTTTTTAAAAGTATATATTGATAGAATGTTATAAAAAGAATTAATGAATAGAGTACCAAGTAAACTAAAAAAAAAAAAAATGCTTATTTGGTGTATGAAATGGGTAGGTAGCTCCAATCCCTTGACCGTTCAAGAATCAACTACTCACTTTGGAATCTAATGTTTTTAAAATATTCAGTGGTGACATTTTTTTATTCGTTTAGAATCCAGTCTACTTTGCTTGACACACGGGACATCGAAGTAGAAAAAAAAAAATGGGTACAATAATGCGCGGTGACGTGGCGAAACTCTAGCTGTAGATTTTATTTACATTTAATCGTGGCCGTTGATATTGTTTAACAGGCCACCTACCAACACAAGTGGTGGCATATCTTGCTACGCTACCATGGTTTGACTCAAATTAAACGTACGTTAGAAAATAACATAAAAAAAAAAAGTGTGCGTATATCAGTTTGTCCTGTATTTAGGATTGGTTTATAAATGAAATTTATTTATTTTTGTTCCCAAAGTAATAAAATTCAAACATCCCTATATGACTAGTGAATATTACAATAATAAAAGTAGGTGCTAACACGAGCGGACGACAACGATCTCAATAAAAGTAATCATAAATTATTGTAAGCATAATAATTAATGGCCTAAAATACTATGAAAAAATAATTAATGACCTAAATAACAGAAAGATAAAAGTATCCCGTCGAAAAATAAAGGAGTTCAATAAGCATACATTATTATTAAGGTAAAGTTTTTTATGTGTTAACCAATTAAAAACATCTTTAATATAACTTTTAAGATAATTATTTAAACAATCAATAAATTTATCACACTTAATTAATCATTTGTGATTGAATAAGGTATAAATATAATTAGTACATGTATGATGCATTATTAATTTTTTTTTAAAAGATTAAAGTACTGAAGCTAAATATTCCATCGAATATAAAAAAAAAATCCATCCAATAAATTAAACATATAGTACATATATAATTCAGTTACACTTCCAATTGCCATGATGAATCCGGGATAAAAAGAAGCAGAGTCAGTTATCTTGGTCAGAGGTCAACCACATGTTTGGTTTTTTTGATGGTAGGAGAATAATATGAATACCCAAGTTCATGGGGTAGATAGAGATGCATAAAATATCCCCAATTATTGCCTAGTAAATGGAAAGAAAATAAAATAATAAATAGGGTTAGAGGCGGTCTTGAAAAACATGCGGGCATATGCCACCAAACTCATAGGTCACATAGTAACAAGCAGTCATTGTAGACGGTGGAAAATATGTTCGTGTATATTGGTGCATGCACGTGATACTCACCTACCCTCCCATCCACTTCCATATATATATATATACACACAATGCTATCTCCATAAGCAACTTCAAACCACACCTTCTCTACTACTGCTAGCTGTGACTTGTTGAGTTCAATCAAATCGCAGTAATTTCATTGATTGGTATCTCTCAATATCATCATCACTTAGAAGGAAAGATGGTGAGCGTAGCTGAGATCAGACAGGCACAAAGGGCAGAAGGCCCAGCAACCATCCTTGCCATTGGAACTGCAAACCCACCAAACTGTGTTGATCAGAGCACCTATCCTGATTACTACTTCAGAATCACCAACAGTGAGCACATGACCGAGCTCAAAGAGAAATTTCAGCGCATGTGTATGTACTATCATACTCTCATCTTTTTTTTCTTTTTTTTTACATAATTCTCACTTCTACAAAAATGTTTTTCTACATCCTCATTTCTTCATAGGTTTTAATTTATACAAATAACACTTGTTAATTTGCCACATCTTAATTCTGTCTTCTCGTTACACTATATTATCTATCACGTCTGCGAATCATTCTTGAAAGAATTAAAAAACAATCTAATTGGGTGAAAATATTAAAATGGCATCAAGGTTTTTATAAGTTACTGACTATGATCAACCTAATTAGTCTAGATAGTTAAAAATTTAAATTGATAGGTTTTGGCATTTCAATAGTAGCTAGTCATTATGTGATTCATTATAGTTAGAGATTATTAGTCTTTTAACTATCCCTTTCGAAAAAAAAGAGGTGATTCATTATGGTGTGTTTTGTCTTGATTATACAATATAGATCATTGACATTATTATTTCTTTATGACTAATTTTCAGGTGATAAGTCTATGATCAAGAGGAGATATATGTACCTAAACGAAGAGATATTGAAAGAGAATCCAAACATGTGTGCTTATATGGCACCTTCTTTGGATGCTAGGCAAGACATGGTGGTGGTAGAGGTACCAAAGCTAGGGAAAGACGCTGCAGTAAAGGCCATAAAGGAGTGGGGGCAGCCAAAGTCAAAGATTACCCACTTGATCTTCTGCACCACTAGTGGTGTGGACATGCCTGGTGCTGATTACCAACTCACCAAACAATTAGGCCTTCGCCCCTATGTGAAGAGGTACATGATGTACCAACAAGGTTGCTTTGCAGGTGGCACGGTTCTTCGTTTGGCCAAGGATTTGGCTGAGAACAACAAGGGTGCACGTGTGCTTGTTGTCTGCTCTGAGATCACTGCAGTCACATTCCGTGGGCCAAGTGACACTCACCTTGATAGTCTTGTGGGCCAAGCATTGTTTGGAGATGGAGCTGCTGCAGTCATTGTTGGTTCTGACCCAATTCCACAAGTTGAGAAGCCTTTGTATGAGCTTGTTTGGACTGCACAAACAATTGCTCCAGACAGTGAAGGTGCTATTGATGGACACCTTCGTGAAGTTGGACTCACATTTCACCTTCTTAAGGATGTTCCCGGGATTGTCTCAAAGAACATTGATAAGGCACTTTTTGAGGCTTTCAACCCATTGAACATCTCTGATTACAACTCCATCTTTTGGATTGCACACCCTGGTGGGCCTGCGATTTTGGACCAAGTTGAGCAAAAGTTGGGTCTCAAACCTGAGAAGATGAAGGCCACTAGAGATGTGCTTAGTGAATATGGGAACATGTCAAGTGCTTGTGTTCTTTTCATCTTGGATGAGATGAGGAGGAAATCTGCTGAAAATGGACATAAAACCACAGGTGAAGGACTTGAATGGGGTGTGTTGTTCGGTTTTGGACCTGGACTTACCATTGAAACTGTTGTTCTGCATAGTGTGGCCATCTGAGATGCCTCATTTATTATTTCATTATTGTGTACCACTTTTCAAACTTGCTTGGGGTTTGTAACAACAACAACCACCAAAAAAAAAAACTCGTTTAGAGTTTGTTTGTGTACGTTTATATTAAAATAATAATACATGTTTGGTGGCTTTTTAGCCTAATTATTAATAACAGGCATTTGTTTTAGAATTTTTTTCTTTAATGATCTTTATGATTATAAATTTTATCTTTTGAAGACGCATGGTTTACTTTTCTCCCTGGGTGGCCAACTGACACAAGTTGCCTTCTCTCTTATGCAAATGGGTGTGTGTTACCTTTTCAACTTTGGATATTTGTGCACTATTTGAGTGTAAATTTTCTTCACTTTTGTCTATATCATCTGTATGTACAGCAAAATACAAATGATATCAAGACTGACAAAATAATTTGTCTCCCCTTTTATATATTGATCACCTTTTACAATTGAATAACACAATATGATAATAAATATATACACTTTCAATTCAAACCTTTTCCCCCATTCCATCAAAGTAAGTTGTGTTTCCAATCTCACTCTATTTGCATTCAATATACTGTTACGTGGATGACACAATCAATACTGAAAAATGTGTGTAGATAAAAGCACATACCACCAAATGATATACAGCTTACAATGATAAAGACGAGTAGAAATGCCTAACGACAGAAAGTTATACCAACTACCGAATGCATTTAGTTCGAATACCATTCCCCCTTTCAATAAATACACATTTTCAATATCATTAGACCTTCTTCTCCCACAAACGGTGTACTCTTTTGTTCAATCTTACTCTATTTGCATCCAATATATTGCTACGTGGATAACACATTCAACACTACAAAATGAGTGGGGGAGGGGGGAAACACATATCTCACCACCAAATGATATAGCTTGCAATGAAAAATATGAGTAGAAACTAACAAAAGCAAGTTATTAGTTATACACCAACTTCCTATTCATTCAGTTCAGGTACCATTCCCTCTTTCAATACTTTTTTTCTTCATTAATCAGTTTCAAACTATTCAGACAATTAAAAATCGTTCTTATTTGAAACCTAATAGAATGGGACAAAAACAATTACATGTCAACATCTACATTAAATTGCCTGACAATTGATCACACATAAAAGAAGGGGGGTGTGGAGAGTAATAGAGAAGAATATTCTCATAATAAAACTTTTCATCATGAAATCAAGCATGGTTGATTCTTTATTTTCTTGTTAACTGTTTTTAGAAAGAAAGAAAGAAAAATTCAAATTATTAGCAATGAAAAGAGATCCAATAGCCAAACATAAAATTAAGAGTTTTGCTTCCTACACCATTAATTTTTCTAATACGCCGTTTCGTAACAGTGTATTTCCCAAAATATCATTCCTTACTTTACGCATTTCGCTTTATACGGATCCGCATAACTCATACGGATTGCTGAATCCATAAGGTTAAATTATTAGATAAATTCGTATGTTTGATAAATTAAACTATAAATTATTAGATAAATTAATTGTTACAAAATTTATTATGTAAAATTATATGTGTATTAAATACACATTAAAAATTTTAGTGTTATATACATCAACATTAATTATTTTTAAACATAATTGGTCTATTAGTACAATTGGTTGGAGTAATGTGTTAATAACGCTAAGGTCGCAGGTTCGGCACCTACGCCATTATTTTAAATAATTTTGTAAAATCTATTTTAACGTTAAAAAAACCTTACGGATTGGCCCAATCCGTAAGGTTACGGATTCGCCAATTCGTAAAAAAAAATCATACGGATTGTCGGATTCGACAATCCGTATGAGTTATGCGAATCCGTATAAAGCGAAATGTGTAAAGGAAGGATATTTTGGAAAATACAATGTTACGAAAATGATGTATTAAAAAAATTAATAGTGTAGAAAGCAGAACTCTAAAATTAAACCCATGAGCAACCATTAAAATCAATAGAATACTGAAGACTTGCATTAGCAATCAATTCCTTTTGGCACAGTAGCAATAAAAAAAAAAAAGGAGCTTTCTCATTTCTCCTTAGTTTGGAACGAGGGAAAAGGAGGATAGAAGGAAATGAAAGTTTAAAATTTAAATAAAAAGAAAAGTGATAGGAAAGAAAAAAATAAATAAAAAAATTTACCTTTTTTTAAGACACTTATTCTTGTTAAGAATCATAGAAAAAATGTGTCAACACATATCTTAAAAAAATTTGAGCATAGTTAATCTTAATCCTATACCTATTTGAATTTGGGGCCAGCAGGCCAGCATAAGGACTAAGCTGGCCCTTAACCACTGTTTTAATTCATTTAACAGTACATACAGTTAACTTCTACCTTAAGTTTTAATTCTTGTTATATTTATATATATATATATATATATATATATATTTAATTTGCTTTTTGTCTTTATAATATGCAAGTTATTTATTTTTACTCTCTATCAAAATTTTCAAAGAAATGAATTTAAAATAAATAAAATATTATAGGAATTAAAATGAAAGAATAAAAATAAAGATCAACTAATGGGTGAGAACTCAGAAAAAGCGTGTCCCGTTTGCCAACCCTACAGAATGCCGTCCATTTTAATTTTTAACGGAGACCACCTTCTCTGAATCTCCATGACCGCAAAGGGAAGTTTGATGCCAGAATCTGAAGAATAACAGCGGCACGAAAACAGCATCACCGAACAACGACATTGATGTGCTGAAGGAAGAGTGAAACGGCAAGAGGAAGCACCGGGGCCTTTTGCATTAAGCCTAAACTACGGCTTCTTCAAGTAGTGTGTGTATAATTAGCGCGTGCAAAGCTGAAAAGGGTAGATTTGGAAAGTAAAATAAATTTTAATTGTGTCGGAACTTCTTTCGGTCACTTAAGATCGGAGGATTAAGCATTTCTCGCTAAACCCTCTTGTCTCGTGTTGGCGTGCGTGGCCACTCTCTCACAAGCAAAGCAAATTCTTATTCTGAACGCTTTAATCTGCGATTCAGAGGATTACGACCCGCCCCATTCTTTCCCACACTCTTTTTGTTTTAACCTAACCTCAGAACTTGATTCTCGCCTTTCGTCAAAGCAAAAGGATTTGATGATTGAAGACTGAATCACTGTGAGTTTTATTTTTAATATTTGTCTGTCACATCATAATTGGATTTAAATTTTCAGGATAGGGCTGTAGATATTTTTGGTTTATGTATTTCAAATATTACATTAAGGACTAGTCATTTTATTTTATATATTTGAACGATGCAAATAGGTAGCTAGCAGAAAAACAGCACTGGAACTTGTACTCTGTTAGACTTAGACCTGTACAAAGCTTATCATTGGGGTTTCAGCTTTGTACAGATGTATTAATTTATCATTCTGTGAATTTTGGATTAAATGGTTGCTTATGTATAGTTAATTTCTGCTTACAGGTGAGAATGAAGCTACTTTAGCTCCTATAAGCATTGATTAATAGCAAAATGGCACTTTGAGCAAGATTTACTCTGTAAGTTTTCATATCAAAAGTCAAATGTTATTGAACTGGATAAATGCACATTAAAATTGCTGTGCATCAAGAAGCCTATTTTTCCTCTTAATGCATTGATTAAACACTGAGTAGAGCTACTAGTTTGCTGAAAACCATTTAATTTACGAGAATTTGATTTACATTAATTTTCAGCAGTTCAATGTATGCTAGTAAGAAAATATTTTAGACTGGATCCTGTCTCTTTCTCGCTTGTTGTTTTGTGAATGAATTTGTGTCTCTTATAACGGGCTGGCACATGGGCTACTTGGCTCTATGGGTTTTTTGGCCCCTACGCCTAGTCACATGGTCCTGGGCTCTGTGGCTGACCCATTTGACAGCTCCTAGTATTGAGGCTTGTTTCTTGTGTTTGCAATGTTGTACGACTTCTAGTAGAATCTTATTTATTTTCTTCAAGTTATTGATAATAAAAGCCTCACAAATACTGCTAAGTGCCATGTCTGGCATTTGTGTTTTAGATGTTGAATATAGGTAAAAACTTATTTATTTGTTCTGTGATAGCTAATAAAAAATAAAATGTATTTCATGTTGATGTCTAAACAGGGGAGAAAACAAGTTGCGTGCGCTATGGCCACTAGCAGATATAACATGTAAATCCATGACTTTCACATCTTTAGAAGCCAAGATTTTGAGCAATGGAAAATGTTCGATTGAAGGTGCTTTAACGAAGTTGAATCCTTCCCGGTGCTGGAATTAATCTCTCTTATTACCCCATTGTTCAAAATGGCTTTTCAGTCACTCTTTTCCAAGTATAAAATCTTACCTTCTTTCTTTTGCACTCTTGTCCAACACAAACCCAGCTACCATCACTTCCACTCTTTCCCAACCCCACAAGTCTCAGGGACATTATTACCTGACCTTGTCAATGAGATATCTCGTCTACTCAGTGATCACCGATACCCTCACCATGATCTAGAACTTTCTCTCAATCCATTTTCAGCACAATTATCCACAAATTTGGTTGAACAGGTCTTGAAGAGGTGCAAGAATCTCGGCTTCTCAGCCCACAGATTCTTTCTTTGGGCTAAATCAATTCCAGGTTTTCAGCACAGTGTTATGAGCTTCCACATTTTGGTGGAAATCTTGGGAAGTTGTAAACAATTTGCCATACTCTGGGATTTTCTCATAGAAATGAGAGAGTCTCGTCATTATGAAATCAACAGTGAAATTTTCTGGCTCATTTTCAGGGCATATAGTCAAGCTAATTTACCAGATGGTGCAATTCGGTCTTTCAATAGAATGGATGAGTTTGGAGTTAAGCCAACTATTCATGATTTGGATAAGCTTTTGTTCATTTTATGCAAAAGGAAGCACGTCAAGCAGGCTCAACAACTTTTTCATCAAGCTAAGAATCGTTTCTCGTTAACTGCTAAAACTTACAGCATTTTGATAAGTGGATGGGGTGAGATTGGTGATTCAGAGAAAGCCTGTGAGCTGTTTCAAGCAATGCTTGAACAAGGATGTCCAGTGGATTTGCTTGCATATAATAATTTGTTACAGGCTCTTTGCAAAGGAGGTCGTGTGGATGAAGCTAAAAATATTTTTCATGATATGTTGTCAAAAAGAGTCGAGCCAGATGCTTTTACTTATTCAATATTTATTCACTCATATTGTGATGCAGATGATGTGCAATCAGCTTTCAGGGTTCTTGATAAAATGAGAAGGTACAACCTTTTGCCTAATGTGTTTACATACAATTGTATTATAAAACGACTTTGTAAGAATGAACATGTGGAAGAAGCTTATCAGTTGTTGGATGAAATGATTTCCAGAGGAGTAAAACCAGACACTTGGAGTTATAATGCAATACAAGCTTACCATTGTGATCATTGTGAGGTCAATAGAGCCCTGAGGTTAATGTTTAGAATGGAAAAAGATAACTGTCTTCCTGATCGCCATACATATAACATGGTGCTCAAATTGCTGATTAGGATAGGAAGGTTTGATAAGGTGACTGAAGTTTGGGAGAACATGGGGGACAAAAAGTTTTATCCTTCTGTCTCAACATATTCTGTCATGATCCATGGTTTTTGTAAGAAGAAGGGAAAGCTAGAGGAGGCATGTAAGTATTTTGAAATGATGATTGATGAAGGAATACCACCATATATTACTACTGTTGAGATGCTGAGGAATCGGCTCTTGGGTTTAGGGTTTATAGATCACATTGAAATACTGGCTGCTAAGATGAGGCAAAGCACTTCCTATGCAATTCAAGAATCGGCAAATATTATGATTGGCAATAGAACAGCTCATAATACTTTGGGACGTGATGAGATGGACATAGAAAGTGACTGAGGAAGTGACTATTTGTTTCTCGTAATACTTTCTCATTAAGCTATTTTGACAAATATGTGGAGGCAACCATTTCATTTCAGCAGAGCACATAATAAAGATGCTATATCTGTGGGCTACGGTTAATTGATTCATTTTAAGGTGCTGAATATTATTATAATTCTTTGATGTAGCCTGTATGACATATTTCAGATGGAAGGTAATCTAAAGTTTAAACCTTTGAAAAATTTTCATGGAACACCTCAGTTTCTGTATCATGAAGAAATGATGGACATGCTGGTTCAGGAAGGCAGATAAATTACAAGTTTTATAGCTTGGGGAGTCATTTCTTACAGGATATATCTTGTCCTATAGGCTGCAGTATTGTTTGAGTGGCATGTCTCCGACAAATTTCATTTCATAGACACCTATCATTGCCACAGATGGGTTGTGATTGTAATCAGGATAGAAGTGACTGCTTTGTTTCATTGATTTAAACATCAAACAGGTAAAGCTGTCTCAACCATGGTAGTTGAATTGGGATTCAAATCGTGAATCGAATTGTATCGTATCGTGAAGAGTGCACACCAAGTTGGCAACCTGTTTCTGTTCATATTGGAGAATGTAAGTTATTCCTGATGAAATCGTAGAACCATAAAAGGTTTGGGAAACTTTGCAAGTGGATCTGCACACCAACGAAAGAACTAGTGACATGATACAAAAATTCCTCTGGCCTCAATAGCAGGCCTTTGTAAGGTTTCATCCTTACACTGGGGATCATAAGGCAGTCAGACATCAAAGGTTTGGGGTTAAAAGAGAAGAAACCAAAAATGATATGGTCTTATTTTTTATGTTGATCATAAGAGTACAATTAACATTATTAACCTTTAGTTTTTTCATCGCTGTTGGATTTTGGATGAATTGGAGCCAACTTGTTGGCATTATTGATTAAAATTTGAATTTAGTCTCTACGTTTTCTTCCGAAAGGCTCACTGTCGTTTTAAGTCGTTGCATTGACAATAACAATGAATGAGCACTGATTGAGGAGGACTTCGCTCCGTTGGGACGAGCGGATTGAGATATGGTGTCCAGTCACTCACATCGTTGAGGACTGGGCTAGGCTAATAGCCCGTCGTGTGGGCCTCCCGCCGGGGCTCCGTAATATCAGAAAAAATCTCATATAATGTAGATCCGCCGGATCCCCAATGAATGACCTGCTCGGGGCCCCCTCTGGGGAAGGACCCTCCCATTCTAGTTGAGGCACCCCATCTTCGATCAACATCCTTCCCTGTCTTATTTCAGGAGGGACTCGATTGTTAAGAAATCCCTGACTCTGTCTTTGGACTAAAGCCTATAGTTATCTCCTCACTAACGGAAGTATCTTAGTAAGTAGCATCAGCTCTTCCGGGAGGAAAGCCTAAGTAAGGACTTTTAGCGGGCTATCCACAAACATTAGTTCTCCCCACAAGCATTAGTTCTCCCCCTGACCTGCCTCCCAAATGAATGAGCACTGATTGATTTGATGGCATACAGAGGTTGATTAATTGAAGTCAATGCCATTTGATTTGGCCATTTTGTTTAATATAACGTGCTGAAAGCCTTCAATTGTCTTTCACATAATAAAAACATCTCATGTTTTATTTCATGGCTTCTTGCTGTTACTAACATCACACATGGTGGTTTGTCTTCTCTCTTAATACGATATTGAACTTGGGGTATGGTTTTGAATGAGCTAATTTACAAAAAAAATTGGTATAAAGAGGGGCCTAAGCCCGAAGCTTGTTTACAATTTATTTGATCCTATTTTATGAGATACATACATGTGTAAGTGTCTAGGAAAATTATTGACATGGCTTATCATTTATTCATAGATTATTTTCAAAATATTTTAAAAGCTCTTTAAGAAAGTTTATAAAAATAACTTATAATTTATATAAAATAGTTTAACTTTATTTTTCTTTACCTAAGTACTTATGTAATAAATATTTGTTTGAGGTAATACATTCCTCTTTAGTTTTTCATTTTAACAAAGTTACTAAAAGATGTGCAGCGATATATACAGTTGCTTGTTTTTCACTAGTAATAATAATGACACTAACTGATTAACATTTTAGTCTTTCAAGAAAAATCAAGAAATTGAATGAATTATTTTTGTAAGAAAAATGCCAATCAATACCCTAAAAATATTGGTTAAGAAATAAAAAATGGAAAGCTTTTATTACAAAAGTACACCTCTTTATAATTTTAAATGCAATTTTGACAATTTTTTTTATTGACCTTAACTAGTGTCGTTAGAAGGACTTTTTTTTATAATTAAAAATTGAAATAAAACTATTCTTATTTTGAAAAATTAAGTTAAAAATATTTAAAATTATTTGAATTCAATTTTATTTAACACATTTTATTTTAAATTTTGTATTTAAAAGGCAAAAGCTGAATATTTCCATTAACTGGTAGGGCTATTAAAAAAAACTAAACTGAATTGAATTGTGCTAAAAAATTGAATTGAACTGTTACATAGTTTAGTGAACTGCTCCAAAACCAATATGCTTGAACATAATTGACCAGTAACCTGTGGGATTAAAAAATGTGGAAATTTACTTAAAAAAATGTTTACTGAAAACAAATAAAATAATTTAGAGTATTTTTATAGAAAATTTTGAAGTAATTCGGAGCAATTTGATTGAGTCTACTATCTGTAATTATTAAGCAGTTGACTTTAGTTTGCCCAAAATATCAGACAGTTCAATTCATCCCAACTATTATAAATTATAGTTGAATTCAGTTTTTTAGAAGTACGGAGTTCAGTTCATGTATTTTATTCGCCGGAGTAAAACGTAAAAGACCGCTAATGTCTAATAAGGTCGCGCTGGCCATGGGGTACAGTCTCGACATCAAGCTTTCCATTTTTCTGCACAAAAAAGCGGGTGACGGGAAAAGGAAAAAAAAAAAAAGTGAATAATGAATTAATAAATTCCCGAGATTTCCAACTCTGCTTCAAATTCAAGCTGTGATGTATGTTCTCTCTCTCTCTCTATATATAATGTACGAAGTCCAAACTCCTTCTCCCTCCCTCTTCCTCCCTCTAATCACTAATCAAATCAAATCTTTCACAACATTCTCTTCCCTTCTCTTTCTGATTTTCTCTTAAGTTGATTGATGATTTTAGCCTTATGCTATGTGTCTATATTTTGTATGTGCATATTTTTAAGTTATATTATAATATTCTAGGTTGGTAACATGATTCAAGCAGAGTCTGATGCCCAGAAGAGAGATGAATATCTTCAAAAGTTGATGGTGCTCCCAAACCAGGTTATCTGTTTGCTTGAGAAGCTGCAGTATTTCCTTTATCTCTTTAATTTAATGTTATGATCTTCATGAATTCAACTTTTTTTTTTTTTTTTTTTTTTTTTTTTTTTTTTTTTTTTTTTTTTTTTTTTTTTTTTTTTTTTTTTTTTTTTTTTTTTTTTTTTTTTTTTTTTTTTTTTTTTTTTTTTTTTTTTTTTTTTTTTTT
>PYAF01001578.1:904240-947070 GCA_007407185.1 Glycine tomentella | reverse complement strand
CATACGAGATTAGATTTATCAAGTCTTTGGATTAATTGTTAATGGCTCATTTGATAACAAAGATAAGTGTAATAAGATGAGATTATTTATCTTAATTTATTAAGTAAATAATACTAACTTTCTTTGAGAATTTGGAGATTACATGCAACCTCTTTTTCTTTAACATTTACATAATAATACAGTGTAATGTTTTTTAAACAATTAAGAGATATTAATAGAATATAAAGAGATATTAGATTCATATTTTTCAAATTACGTGTATACGATGTTATTTGGCTAGAATATACTTGTATTCTATACTAAATTATAACCATTTATATAACATCTTAAAACAATAACTATCTAGATTTTAAAAAAGATTTTATTTTATTTATTTATTTGCTACAAAAAGGGAAGATTTAAATACTTTGTAAAATTAACAGTAAGTGTCATCATTTCCTCTCTCTCGTCCTTAATTATCCTCGTTCTCTTTCTTCCAAGATTTGTGGGGGGCATAGACACGCATGGATATTAATAGTAGAAAAAAGAAAGGTGGTACAATCAATTGGATGACTTGCTCTGTTAGTGTTATGATGATGATTCTGCTGAAGATCTTATATCACTAAAGATAATATGATATGATTAAAATAAAATATATAAATAGAAAATAAGTCTTATTTTGTAAGTTACTTTTTAGACACTGAGTTAATTCAGATCAAAAAATTATAAGATGATATAAAAGTTTATTGCAGGAATTATTATTGGGTCAGATGACATGTATTTAGGTTTGCAATTGAGGAATTGAGATTTTATTTTTAATAGGATAATTTTTTTATACAAAAATTATTAAGGATAAAAAAAAACTAGTGTGTTTTTTCTCCGAATGTAAATATTCAGTGCAAGCATCAACAAATTTGAAATTTGCCTCCTCTAAAATGAGTTTTATTTAAAGAGTAAAGTGAGCTCATTTTTTATTTTTGTAAATATTTATACGATTGAGATGGATTCATATTTAAAATAAAAAAAATAAGAAAACAAATATCTCCCTTATCCTTTGTATCATCATCTTTTTGGCACCCATCTTCCCCCTCCATTGGAATCACCTTCTTTCGCTGCTACAGTCGCTCTCGTGTTGGTGTTGTGGAAGAGTGACAAGGGAAAAGTGTTTGGGGGAAAGCATGATTATTTAGTGACAGTGAGATTAAGGGTGAGTTTAATTGTGTTGAAGAGAATGAAAGAGAAAAAAAATATCTAAATTAAAATAAAGAGATGAGATTAACATTAATTTTTTTTAATTCTTTTATTTTCTCTCTTTTCTTCTCTAATCAAACAAAGGATAAGAAATGTAAATGTGGAGGGGTAATAAAAAATTGATTTGATATTTGCTTTTATTATCTTTGGTGCAAAAGTATTGGGGAAAGGACTCTCCTACAGTCCTACTAGCGTTTGTTTGGTATGTATTAAATAATAAATAATAAATACTAATACTAATATAAAGTGCCAATTTCAATAATATTGCATAAATAATCAAATGAATATCAAACTTAAAAATAAATACAGGGGATTTTCGTCCCTAACCAAGATACTTTTTCCCTTCTCAAAATTTCAATTTCAAATTAAGTGTTTTGTTTAATTTTCATTCCAGAGTCTCCTTTATGATGCTGTGCGTAGATTGAGGCATGGTCTCTATTCTGCCATGTACATGCATGTTTTTTTTTTAAGGAATACATGTTTTTTTTTAAGGATAAATATGCATGTACAGCATTGTTCTTCTCTTTTTATTTACTCTTTTATACATGATTTTTTAAGGAAGAAACAGTGTGGACGCGTACTTGCTTTTCGTACCATGATTGTCAAAGTTCAAACGATTGAAAACAAAAACATTTGATAATAAAAAGTAAAAAATCATTATTTCTTTCAATCTTCTTTTATTTTCGCTATATTCTTATTCAATCAAATAATTTATACTTTAATCCTATTTCTCACCCTTATTTTTTCACTTTCACTTCCTCTCATATTTTTCTCACAGCCAAAAAAAATGTTCATGTCTTTCAAAAATCCCGCAAGGCAACAACTTTCTTTTTATTTTTTAAAAAAATTGTAGTGCTTGCACATTTTTTTGGTAGTGAAGGTTGACAGGACCGAAAGGGAGAGTGTTTATGTTTTTCTTTAAGAAAAGAAATTATTAATTAACAAGTGCATTAACGTTGAGGATATAGATATTTTACTTTGAACTGAGGAAGCTCTTCTAGGGTTGTATGATGTATCATGATTCATGAGTCATGACATGGTGCTGCCACCATCTCTCGTGGCTCATTTTTACTCCACATTCTCAGCGCCTTGGTGGCTCAATGCTGATCCACTTGCTTTTCACCACATGTCAAATTAGGCATTCCATGGATTTTTAAGGCCACTCTGTATATTACCATAAAATTTCTGTATTATTTTAGTATTTTAATAAAAAAAATGTAATATAGATTATGTATTATTACTATTCACTGTTAACATTGTAAATCAGATGATCTGTTTTTTTATAACATGATTGGATTTTAGTTTAAAATGCGGTGGATAAATTTCAAAGTAAATTTAATAATTCACAAACTTAATTTTTTAAAAGAAAGAATTTGAATTTTATGCAAATTTCATTTTGCTCCAAATATCGGTTTGTAACTGAAAAATAAATATATACTATGTATCTTGCTTTTTCAACCACTAAATTACACTTTTATTTTTGTAAGAGATCATATCATTTTTCAACCTATTAAGTAATAATTGTTACTATTCAAATAAAATTCCGTATTAGTGATATTTTATAGGATCCGTTGCAAACCAAGTGGTGACGACAAAGGGGGCACTAAAGGACAAAATGAGATTTGAATGAGAAAAGGAACACCTGGCAGCGCCAGCCATAGATTATTTTTTCCTTGACCTTGTTCTCTTCCAACCACTCATTTCCCGGGAAAATAACTGCCTCTGCCATCATCGCTATTATTCACTTCACTATGAGCATGAGCGTGCTCTCATGCCAACGTTCTACAATGTTAGCAGCTCAGAACAAGTCTCCATTTCTTCGCAGATTCCGATCCTTCAAACCTCACCGTTCCCGATTTCGCTGTTTGCTTGACCAAATCGCTTCTCCCACTCTTCTCACCTCCGATAATGTCATCGCCGCCGCCGCCAAAGCCGCCTCCGTACACAGTGCCGTCTCCTCCGCCATCACACAGGTCGCCGTCACCGCCGTCGCAATTGCTTCCGGCGCTTGTCTTTCCACCAAGGTTGATTTCCTTTGGCCCAAACTGCAGGAACAACCAGGTTTGTTCTGCCTCTCTATTTTATTTATTTTTTGAGAGGTTTCTAATATGCTGACACATGATTTCTGATGCCCAATGAACGCGTCGCTTAAGCGCTTATGATTTATTTTCATTGCGGATTGAAGACTTCTGCTGTAGATAGTGTCCTACTATGAAGCACACACACTTGCATTTGTTTAGTGTATCCAATACCTATACTCTTGGAAACTTCACTAGTATCGAAATCTTAAAAACAACACATGAAAATCTATTACAACTTACATTTGAGGCATAGAAACATTGTCCTCTGATGAAAACACAAATGGAAACTATTTTCTTTATGAATGATGTTCAAGAAGGAATAAGGTTGATACTATTCCGTTTTCTAGAAATAGGGAGTGATTTATGATAACAATGATTTGTTATTTTTATTTTGCTTTTAGTAATGTCCAAAATTCATGTTATTAATTTGAATTTGCAGAATTGTTATTATATTCTATGATTTTTTATACATATCTACTTTCATATTTTTACAAGAGTCATATCATCATATGGATATGTATTGTATCTGATGTGTGTCATATTTGTGCATCATAGATAGAGTTGGTATATGATGTGTTTCTTTTTCCGTTTTGGGTTTTTCATTTGTAACAAAACATGCTTGAGGTGGATTGTCAAGTTGTATCATCAAATAATGCTGAGATTAAATGTGATATGCAATTGATAGTTCTTTGTATGTGTTTGAAATTTTCTGTTGCTGCTTCTGTCATTACATGATACAGTTGGTCTACTCGTGAGTTTTCTTATTAACAAAATTTAACATGCAGGTACTGTGATGCAGGATGGAGTAGATGTTACTGGCTATCCTATATTTAACGATGCAAAGGTTTAATATTAATATCTCAGCTTGTGTTAGGACTTGTATGTTCTCTTGTTACATCATTAAAACACCTTATGTGTGAAGGCAGGTACAGAAGGCTATAGCTTTTGCAAGAAAAGCCCACCGTGGCCAAATGCGGAAGACAGGAGACCCTTATTTAACACATTGTATCCACACAGGAAGAATTTTGGCTGCATTGGTTCCATCAATTGGTAAACGAGTATGAACTCCTCTGACTAGCTAGTAATGCTACAATTAAAAGTGACTGAATTTGTTATGTGTTGTATATTTCTTTTACCTTCTGGAAAACTAACAAGGCATTGGCTGACTCCTTTTCCTCCTGCACTCCATGACCCAGATTGTTCATTTTCAAAATTGTTAGCATCTTGGAAGATCCCTCCCCCATCCTTCCTCACCAATTTACTCAGCAGTCTCATATTAATCAGAACACAAGTTTGTGCTTACACCATAAGTTTTAACAAACATATGGTGGAGGGTCTTCTTTTATGATGCTACAACAATTCTGAAGAAACATATTAGTGAAACAATAAACTTGACATAATTATTAATTATAATCATACACATCAATATCATTTATTTTAATCATCCATAATTTTAGTTTTGATATTTAAACTGTTGTGTAATATAAATTACGTACCTCATTGCTCAGAGGCTCATCGCTAAATGAAGGTAAGGGAGAGGGATATTATACGCAGTCTTACCCTTGTATATGCAAAGAGGCTGTTTCCAAATTCGAACTCATATGTTGGGTAATATATGATATATTTTTCTGGGGAAATATTTTCAATTTGTCTGCTGTTTCAACTAAGCCTCCCATATGTTTTTTACACATCTCAATTTCTAAATTGATTGAAATTATCTGAAAATATTGATTTTGCTTCATACCAGATTTAACCTTTGAATTCACTGAGACAGCTAAACTAAATCTTTACTACTCTGAACTGCATTTAGTATGACACTTATGTAACACATTAACTTTTATGCTATTATTGTCTTTTTTATTTTTAAGCTAAATGCATTGCATATCAAAAAACATGTTTCTATTCAACTTTCCCTTGTTTGTGATATTGATACTCTGTTTCAGGCTGTTGACACTGTTGTGGCTGGTATTTTACATGACGTGGTTGACGACACTTGCCAAAGTCTGCGAGACATTGAGGCAGAGTTTGGGGATGATGTGGTCAAGTTGGTAGCCAGTGTTTCAAGGTTAAGCTATATTAATCAGGTATTATAATAAAGAATAGAGAATGTCTCTTTCTATATATATATATATATATATATATATGTGGTTTGCTAACTTACTCCCACTTGTTTTTAGGAGTAAGTTAGCAAGTTATATCTGAGTGTATTTTAAGGATTT
This sequence comes from Glycine tomentella, assembly GCA_007407185.1. NCBI lineage: Eukaryota > Viridiplantae > Streptophyta > Magnoliopsida > Fabales > Fabaceae > Glycine > Glycine tomentella. The sequence continues at coordinate 941,540 of PYAF01001578.1, read as the reverse complement.
TTATAGTTATAACTTGCTAACTTATTCCTTCTAAAAAATAAGTGGGTGTAAGTTACCAAACCCTATACGCATTTGCTAACATACACCACTTACTTTTTAGAAGGAGTAAGTTAACAAGTTACACCTAGGTGTATTTTAAGGAAATTTATAGTTATATTTTGCTAACCTACTCCTTCTAAAAAACAAGTGGGTGTAAGTTAGCAAATCCCATATATATATATATATATATATATATATATATATATATATTGGGGGGTGCATTATAGTTTGCTTGGTAGTTGCTAGAATTCAATTTGCTACACACCTTGACTGAAATAAAGATACAAAAACATTTATATGCGTTCATCTTACAAACTTATTCTTAAGCTTTTGGCTTGTATTGGTCCTTGACCTGGTATTAAAGCCTTTATTACCTAGTTGCCCCATTTTTCATGATTGAAATAAAGTTTAATACAAGTATACACCTAATATCTTGAGTTTTTAGGAACGTTAATCTCTAGCATTTATGTCATAACTATTGCATAACTATGGTGCAATACCTTAAGAGTTTAGTGAAATATTCTGCTGTTTCATCATATCTGTACATTAGATGCTTGAAACTCAATTCTCCTAACAATTCTGGAGGGTATCACTGTTTTCTTTTATTACCCTATTATATAATAGCCGCATTATCTTTTGCAGCTATTACGCAGACATCGGAGGGTAAGTGTAAACCAGGGTGTCCTTGGCCAAGAAGAGGTACATAATTTGCATTTGACATATGTATCAATTAGCTACTTAGATTTTAAGTATACTTTGGTATTATGTTAATAATCAGTACCAAAATATACTGAAAGGAAGGCCTGCCTAACACAGTTTAAACAATACAAAGATTAATATGGGAAGAGAAGAATGTATCATATCATCTTCTTTCTGTATTATGGATATTCGGTACTTTTCCTTATAGAAGGTTGAGGTTCGGTTAATTTTATGCAGTCTGTTTAATTTTATGACAATAAGCTTCCACAAAACAGGTTGGCGCAACAACTTTTTGTATCTGTGAATATAATGCATCTGGTGGTTGGTCAAGATAATATTAAAAAAATATGTATTCTGAGATTTTTAAAACATGATATATTGGTGGTGGAATTAGCAGCAGAAAGTTTTTCTGATATGCTACATTCTTAATCTGGTAGGCAAGTAATTTACGAGTGATGCTTTTGGGAATGGTTGATGATCCACGTGTTGTGCTCATCAAGCTTGCAGATCGTCTTCACAACATGAGAACAATGTACTTACTATGAGCTTCTTAAAAAAAATTTCCCTTTACACCCAATTATTGTTGGTCGTCTTTATTTTCCCTGTTTTGGTCCTTTAATTCAGATCTGTTATTCTCTGAAGATGAAGAAAAAATTATTTTATTCTTACAGCTTTCTCAATCCTTCATGGTTTTTGGTAGTGAGTTCTTACTATCTTGCTATAGAAGCCTTCTTTAACCAACAAATTAAATCCATACCGTGCTTTTTGACTTTATGGCTTAACAGATTATAAGTTTAGGTATGTTGCATGTGTCATTTTATTGGGTGACAACTCTCTTTGCAGTTATGCTCTGCCATTGCAAAAAGCTCAAGCTGTTGCAGAGGAGACCTTAATCATTTGGTGTTCACTTGCTTCAAGATTGGGTCTGTGGGCATTGAAAGCTGAACTGGAAGATTTATGCTTTGCTGTTCTGCAGGTCCTCTAATAGTTTCTTTTGCTTTGAGAGTGATCAATTATATTGAAGTAATGTTGTAAGAAAAGTAGACACAGAGAAGACAGATGAAAATATTGGAACAGTGAAGGCATCCAATCCCTATAAACATCAACTCACCTCAAAGGAATTTTGTGTTGTTCACCAAAGAAATACCCAAAAGACTATCTTGTCCTAAAGTACTTTAAAGCTTTTTGTGCATAACTTAAACTTTCAAGTGTTGAAAATATAACTTGAAGTATTATGGACCTTTATTATTAAATCTCATATTTTAAAACATGAAAGTGGATGATCATAAGAAGTTAAAGTATTAAATTCCTTCTTCTGGATATAAACAGCAATAAAATTAGCACTGTCAAGATGGCATAACTTTGGCATTATTATAATTATTTTCACTTACACATCTGTGTTTGTATTTGTACCTTGATACCAGCCTCAAATATTTCAAAAGATGCGAGCTGATCTGGCTTCCATGTGGAGTCCTACTAGCAGAACAGGAAACCCGAGAAGATTATCCATAAAAGGCAACTTGATACATTTCGATGAGAACAGTTCAACTGCTTTCTGCAATGGATCCTTGACATTCAATGAGGATGTAAATATGAAGGTAACAATTTTTAAGTGCAAGGGTTCATTACTTCATTCTACTTGTTTGTATGTATGATCATGAGATTTGATTAAATTCTGATGCATTGTTTCCTTTGGTAGTTGCTTTCTGGGTTATACTGGTGCTTATTGAAACTGTAATAATTTACCAAAATGCTTGTTTTGTGCTTGGCTAGGAAATATGAAGGAGTAAAAATATTCAATAACTAGACACTGTTTGTTTATATATTTTGTCTTTTTTACATCAAGATGTTCCAAATGTTTTCTACTAAAGTGAGACTGGAAAGCATGTGAACTATGAAGTGATGTTACCTTGACTTGTTCTTAATATACTGTATGCGGTTCAATAAAAAAAGTAAATTTTAAGTTAGAAGGAAGCCTGATAAAACACTTTTTTTTCCTTATCATTAAATATATTTGGTTCCAAGAATTTGATGGTTCTGAAAAAATTTCTAAAGATGTCTTTGGTGGCTGTCTGAAGTGACAACTCTTTGGTAACCCTTGTCCTATTGTCGAGACATTCATGATTGATAGTTGTGAGTAATTATCAAGGCAGTGAGGCAATATTACTTCTTTATTGCTTCAACAAGTCTTGGGAAAGGGTGAGAACAATTTTTTCATTGTAATTACATTACTTTTTTTATTTTACTTTTCAGGATCTTTTGGAAGCTGTTGTCCCATTTGATATATTGTTGGATCGGAGAAAACGGGCTAACTATCTCAGTAGTATTGGGAATAATCTAGAGACATGCACAAAACCAAAGGTTGTTCAAGATGCTGGGTTAGCTTTGGCATCAATGGTAATTTGCGAGGAAGCACTTGAGCAAGAAATGATTATATCAGCTTCGTATGTTCTTTTTGACCATTGTTTTTTTTACCACTTTTACATTCTGATATTGTCCATGATAAATGCATGCTGAAATATATTTTTGTGTTTTACGCAACACTATCTATAGCTGACTACTATAGTGCTATGTTATAATCAATTTATAGTTTTTAAAGGTTTCCTTCTGTATTTGCAGTTATGTTCCGGGAATGGAAATTACATTATCAAGCCGATTAAAAAGCCTCTATAGTTTATACAGCAAGGTATTGGCAAATTCATGTTTGACCTTTGACATAAGAATATACGTCTTTATGTGTTTTAGTTACACTCACTCTACAATTGTGAAGAACTGTGGCATTATATGAATGGTTAGGATAGTTTAAATGGAGTATGATGCTAGTGTATAATGACGCATATGTGGAAAGTTTATTCTAGAAACCTTGTTCATAAAAAGAAAATTGTACATGGTTCCCTTCAAATTTTTTGTGGTTTTAAATCTTTGTGGTCTTAGTTTATTCTCACCAACCACTTCTTTATTGTGCGAGCAAGAAATATTGTTGGAAGGATTGTGGATTTACTAACAATTTAGTCTCCAATGTTCATTAATGGATACCCTCCCTCAAAATTAACAAACTACCATCTAGGCTTTCGATGTTTGTCTTCATTTATTTTTTCTTGTGTTGGTGAATGTGACGAAAACATTGAATCAATTTCTCTTTGGCAAAGATTTGCATATTATGAATAATCTTACATGGAATCTGTGACATTGGATTCTTAGTGTGACTCTTACGTTTGCTTCCTACGCCAATGGTGATGGGCGATGCAGGGTGTACTAGTAAAGACACTCTGATGCTTAAGTGAACTAGGAGTTTAGCAGTTGCATAAGAATGAGTGAATGGGTTGGATAATCAGAAACCCCCTTATATAGTGTTGCATCATGTTCAAATGAGGAAAGTAATATCTTAAGTAAGTAGACAAAGTGGGGAAGTGTTACCCTTATAAGGATAGGATATCAATCCAGATTCCCCTGTGGTATGTTAGTTATCCAAGGTTCCCATGGATTCAGGAAGATCTCTGATAACGATCTAGAACATTGCAATTCCTTGGTTTCAGGAAGATCTACTTTCAAAATATTCTGTCTCAAGTATCAACTGAGAATGAAATAAATGTAAGCAATATGAGTGTGTGGAAATGAATTTGACGAGGTTTCTAATGATTAGTTTTGATATTCCTTTTATTTTACTATATTCTTCTCCAGCTAACCTTAAATGCATTTTTTTTAACTGAGCAATGTTAGCACTAGGGATATTAAATTTTATGAGATCACTTTGTAATTATTAATTGAATAGTAAAAGGCATGATTGCGTTGTGTTGTGCTGTGTAGATGAAACGAAAGGATATAAGCATTGATAAAGTATATGATGCACGTGCGTTAAGAGTAGTTGTGGGAGACAAGAATGGAACTTTGCATGGTCCTGCAGTTCAGTGTTGTTATAGTCTTCTTGACATTGTACACAGGTAAAACACTTGTCAAATTTCACTTTTTTCAATCTTACCTATACACAAGTCATTCAATGTGTAATCACTGTATAAAGATAGACATAAACTTAATTGATGTTTTTTGCATTCAACATATTGGTAGATTCTTAATTTTAATTTTCTTGGAAAAAATGTGTTTTTAGTGCATATACTTTCAGTCAAACTTGGTTTTGGTCATTGTACTTTCAAATTGTTGAATTTAGTCCTCCAACTTTTGAAAATATGTGAATTTAGTCCCTTCTCATCTTTAAACATAATATTTAGTGGTGGTTTTTGACTGCCACAAAGTTGGAAGAGGGACTAATTTCATCAATTTAAAAGTATGGAGACCAAAACCAAGTTTCATTGAAGTACAGTAACCAAAAATGCATTTTCCTTCTTTTTTTTAATTACAAGAAAGAAATCTAGAAAGAATAAATAAAGCAGCAAAGAAGCAGAGGAGGATAAGATATCCTTCTAGAAAGGAAACCTTGAAAAAATCCTTCAACTAAAATAACCTCCTTTATATTTCCATCTTTTTTCCTTTTCAGTTATTTTGGACTGTCTGTTAGGTGGGTATAAACTTGTGTGCTCATTGTCTTCATTCTTTAAGATCAGAAGGTTAGATGTATAGATAGGGATCTTTTTTACTTCATTAACCCAATTGGCCCTGAACAATGGCTCTTAATTGATATGTATGTATTATATTTTACTGTACAGGCTTTGGACTCCAATAGATGGTGAATTTGATGACTACATCATTAATCCAAAGCCTAGTGGCTATCAGGTTTGGCTTTCCTGTTCATATTTTCATGAAATAAAATTAAAATGATCTTGTTCTTCTAGTCTTGAGAATTGTGCTCTTGATTGTCTTAACATGTTTAAATTGCAGTCCTTGCACACTGCCGTTCAAGGTCCTGACAACTCACCTTTAGAAGTACAAATAAGGACACAGGTGCTAAGTTATTTCACATGTGTTGCAGAGGTTACTTGTTTATATTTTAGTTCTTGATATTTTCATTTATTATTTTGCTTGATAGAGGATGCATGAGTGTGCTGAACATGGACTTGCTGCACATTGGCTTTACAAGGAAACTGGGAATCCTTTTTTATCCGTAGACAGCATGGATGAACCTGAAACTGAAGCATCCTCCTATTTCTCCAAAGATCTAGAGGAAGGAAATTCTTCTGATATTTTATTAAGTAAATATAAGTCATTGAAGGCTGGACATCCAGTCCTCAGAGTAGAAGGAAGTCACTTACTTGCTGCGATTATCATCAGGTACATAACACTTTCATTTCTAATGGATGTTATGTTATAAAGCTATCCATACTGATTGTCACCCCATGTTCATTATCTTTTCAGTGTAGAAAATGATGGAAGAGAATTGCTAGTTGCTGTGAGCTTTGGGCTAGCAGCTTCTGAAGCAGTAGCTGACAGAAGATCTTTCCAGATTAAGCGATGGGAAGCTTATGCACGACTGTACAAAAAGGTTTGCTGCTTAAATTAACTTATATTAATATTGATGTGACTTGAGTATAGATGGCTCATGATGAATGGTTTATGGAAAGGGCATGGATTGACTAATAATTACACTTAATGAGAAGTAAATGTCTTGATGGATCTCTATATGTGGTAGTTAAGCTTACCAACTAGCTTCCTACATGCTGTATTGCTCTCTTCGTGTCCAGATCCTGCTGTTGTATCATCTTTTCTTTAGTATTGTATTTTAAATTTTAAATCACCTAGTAGGTTGCTTACTGTTGACCTGTTTCAGGTGTCTGATGAATGGTGGTTTGAACCAGGGCATGGGGATTGGTTTACGTGTCTAGAGAAGTACACACTATGTCGAGATGGTATGTATCATAAGGTATGTTTTTCTAAGCAGTTGAGAATATAAAATTATACACTACATTTTAGTTTTCATTATTTTTGTTTATCAACAACATAGACACAATGCATACATACACTGAAAAATATTTCATTTTTTTTTAGATGTGCAAATTTATCCTTTGCACACTAACTGTATTCTAGTTCTTAGTGATCAGCATGTGTTGGAAATGTATCTGCTATGTAGTATTTACGATAGAGAAACTATGTTCATTTTGGGTAGTCTTTTGCTAAGTCAATATTTGAAGGCTTAACATTGATTAAGTGCCAAGTAATCCAGGAAATTTTTGTAAGTGAGCTTATTCTCTTGGGTTATTTAGCAGTAATATATAAGGATTGGATACTTCAATTACGAAACATTGTTTATCTCCTCAGGTGGTGAAGAAAAATCAGATTCAAATCGGATGAAGTGTGAATATTTTAGAATTAAAACTAGCATTATATTCCTGTACTGAAATAATAAGATAAGTCATGATTACATCTAGCTACTTTTCTGTATCAATATTAATCTGTCATTTTTTTGGAATTTTCATCATTTATGTCATCCTATATCATTTTCTCTCATTTTAAAGATAAATGGTTCATGTCAGTAAATCTCTGACTTTTATGAATGCCACATGATAGACAAAATGATTGTTTTTGAAAGATGGAAAATTTGAGCATATTATTTAGAATTTTATTTTATTTGTTATTAATCTATTAAATGAAGTTGTGATACATCATTGGATGACAATGTAAAAAAACCATTTTATATTGACAATGCATCAAAATTAATCTATTATAAATGACTGCTTTCTTTACTGGTTTTCTAATTTCTTAGACCTATAATGGGTTTGCAAATTATGAGACTGCTCTACCAAAGAGCTTTATATTATTATTTGCATCATTCGCAGCAAGACCAATTTGGGCGCCTACTCCCAACATTCATCCAGGTTATCAATTTTACTGAGCAAGAAGAATCTGAATATTGGGCTGTTGTATCAGCTGTGTTTGAGGGCAGGCAAGTGGACTGGATAACATCTCGGTCAAAATTTGACTTGGTTGCATCAACTTCTGTAGAAGCTGGCATCAATAACAAGGTATTTGGAAATCATCTCTTACACGCATTGTGCAAATGGAAATTGCTTATCTTTGTTTAACTTTGTTTGTGTCAAAAATATTGCTATTCAAATATTATAGATGCATTTTTTCTTTGTATCATGCTAATTAGATTGTCGGTCCACGAGAATAGTTTTTAAGTTTGATTCTTCTTGTCCCTTAATTTGGTCAGTGTCACTGACCATTCGCATGCTAAAAAGTTGTTGATCCCCTTGTCTGAAATTTGCTCGACCCAAAGCTAAATCTATATTTTATTGCAGATCATTTATATTTTTGGTAATGGTTATAGTTGCAAAATTTCAAATGCAGTTAAGATGGTAGAAATCAGTAAGTCCAATTTACGGAGTTGGCCAAAATTTAGGTAGAAAAGTATTGTTTGTCTGCCACCATGCAAAGTGAAAGTTGGTATTTTATTACCCCCCGTTATTTCAGTAGATTGATTTATGAAATATCAATGAATGTCTCTGTGACTGTATATAATTCATCTTTTAGGTGAACCTTTTGAGAACAATGCTTTCTTGGGAAGAGCAATTGCGCTCTGAAGTAAGTTTCAAGCAAACAAAGCATGATGCAAAGCTTTATGATCTTCATGGTTCTCTTGGGGAAGTGGTAATTATATGTTGGCCTCATGGTGAAATTTTGAGATTAAAGGCTGGTAGCACTGCTACTGATGCAGCTCAAAGAGTTGGTTTGGACGGAAAGCTGGTTTTGATTAATGGACAGTTAGTACTGCCTAACACAAAACTCAAAGATGGCGATGTAGTTGAAGTAAGAATTTAAATCATTCGTTCTTTAGAAAAATGTAAATAATTCTTTATGGGTCGTATGTGGTTAAAGTAGATGGTATAGAAATAGTTTTTATTTTATTCAGGGACGTGGATTCTTGGTAGAATAACGTACTTTCAAAATTTTAAAATGTGCTGGCTTTAAACTTGATTCCAAGAATAAGTTGGATAACCACATGTGCTATCATATTTTTTATTGTTGTGTTGGCTGTATGTGTGGTTATTAATAAGTTTTGGTACTATGGTTATTCAGTGTATTTGGAATTAAGCATTAAACCATTGCACTTTAAAATTATTTGAAGATGCAATAATTTTATCAAGAATCCTTGGTAAGAGCGGCCAAGCCGGGGAAAATGCTGTGTATCTGATTATTAGAAATATTTGTATGATACAGTTTAAATTTATAGCAAAACATAGGCTTAGGATTCATTTCCACTGTACAGCCCTCGAAGCATGGTTCACTATAAAGAGAACAGTCCCAACATTGAATTTCGCATGCCGGCCAGTATTATCTGTATCATATTTCAAGAGAAGTTGCTACGGCAAGGTTTCATGCACAAGCATCCATTGCCCTAAATCCTTCCAATGAGAACCACTTATTGTTGACTATTGCACTTGCACATTACGGCAAGCTGAGAAACTTCGGAGTTAAAGAAAAAACCATACCAGAATTATATTCCGCCTTCGTGAATTTGGCAATGTACCATCATGGCCATTCGCATTATTCTTCTCTCCATTTAGTATACAAAATGTGTTCATTGAGATCATTTTAGTTTGCTTGTGAAGATTTTACTTTGTTTTAGGAGAGCGAAAGAAAAGAAGAAACTCACCGCATAATATCAAATTATTAATAAATTAAGGAAAAGAGATAAATCTACACAGTTCCCCTAAAATCTGAGTCATGTGCGAGTCTTTTAAGTTTAAAAGTGTACAAATTAGTGTCCTAATAATTGTAAAAACTTCAAAATAAATCCTGTTAATAAAAAACGGTATCGGAAATTGACACGAGACGCGTATCCAATTTAATCTTATAAAAAATGTCTTTTTATTTCCTATCAGGTATTTTTTTTCCTCACCGTCGTGTAATCTTCACTTGATATTAGCAGCAACACGTCCATCATACATTACAACTGCTTCCAAGCGACGTGATGCTTCTTGGACATCAAATTATAATAAATATTGTTTTTATCAAATGCGAATATTCGTATGTTAGAGAATTTTGAAATTTATTCAAAGAATTTATTCTTATCCTGAAATGATGTGCTTCAATAGAATATCTCCATCCGTTCAATCTATGCAAATATAATCCATAAGAGAATGTTTTATCCTAGTTCTTGTACACATATGCTAGCTAATCTATTTCATTTGTAAGCAAGAAAGAATCATACAAAAAGGAATTAAGTGTCCAATTTCCAAGACTAAGAGCAATCTTGTACTTAGCGGTACCAAAATCTATAACGACTTATCTATGGTAGTATCATTCTAGTATAACACCTGCAGTACCAAAACGAGATAAGTTATAGAACCAGCATAGAAAACCAATACTTATATTGATTGGCGAAAGTTTAACTTTAAGGACAAATAAAAATAATAAAAGCTAGCATGGGTGTCACACTATGCCCCTATAAGTCAAGGTAACTGTCATTAACTAATCTTAAGCAACCTCCAACTTCTCTACTGATACAAATCAGCAATAAAACATTTCCCTTTCTCCCAGAGACTGCTTAGGACTTTCAAATTGCACAGGAATTAAGCGGATATACTGTTTTTCACAGTAAGAAAAGCATTGTAAATCATTTACAATAGCAAGAAAAACACAAGATGATGATAACAAGTTAACTCAATAAAAAGATGAAGTACCATCATCAAAAATTGATAAAAAAGGGACGTCAGTAGGATGATGTTACCTACAGTTGAAAGATTGTCACCAATGTCATAATCCAACCTTTCTTGAACCAAGTTTATCTCCATGCAGAGTGACTTTCCAGCAATCAACTTGGAATACAAACACAGAAACCTTTTTGGGAACAACTGCAAGTTACCAAATAGAGAGTAAATATTTGTTCATCCCAAGTTTGAAACAGAGAAATAAATACCAACATAGATAAATCATCACAACTTCAACTTTAGCGAACAAAGCCCAGAATTTGCAATGGTAAAGGTTCCTAGTTCACAATCAACTAATTCACAATGTTGTAAGAGATACAGATGATCCTATATATAAGGATTAAGGAAATATTAGTATAAACCCATTTAAGTTTCTAAGTAAAAGTTGCAATTTGTAGAAATGAGTTTTGATCCCACTAAAAACTCTGGAGAATTCTACCCTCCACAAAAAAGGTCTGAAGGTTGACATTCTCCTCGGAATGTAATTTAGAAACTGCTGTGAGTGAAATGTTTTGGATGGGTGTTGTTAGAAAAAATTCAAAAGCCAATTTTCACTAATAAACTAGAAAAAAGAAACATTAAAACATTCAAATCTAAGCGTATCAGCCTGTTTCCTGCAGGTAAAACTTTCAGGGTTTCCTACAGGATACTAAGGATATAACCTAAAGGGAAAATCTAAAAGGACTTTACAATAATCTTAGCCGAGGTATACTTGATGAAAATGACTATGATATGAACTTGGTACTTGTGAAAGTAGAAACTTGAAATTGAAAGTTTAATGCCCATCATAGCAAATCTTTCAAAGTTAAGCAAACAAAAATTTCTCATGTCATTCTAACTACGTACCCCATTGCCCGGAGGCTCCACGCTATATGCAGGTAAGGGGGAGGAATATTGTACACAGCCTTACCATTGCATATGCAAAGAGGCTGTTTCCGGATTTGAACACATGACCAACAAGTCACCAAGACACACAACTTTACCGTTGTGCCAGGGTTCATCTACCATCGACCCCAATTAACTTAGGTTAAAGATGTTGTTGATGATGTTGTTGTCATTCTATCTCAAAAGTTATAAGCTTGAAATTTCTCATAGAAAAATGGAGTGGGATATAGATTGACGGAAGGTGTGTCTTAGGACGGAATGGAGAAAAGCTATAAACTTGCTAGAGGGTTAGACCCGTTATTATCTCTATGTTCCAGACGATCCTTTTTTAGTTCTTTTCCGTTTCATTTTCCCCCCTTCTTTCACTCTTCTTTTCTTTTATCTTTTTTTTTCAACTTCCTCATATCTATCATTGGGTTCATCTACCACTAACCTCAATTAACTTGGGTTAAAGGTGTTGTTGATGATGATGATGATGATTCTAACTCAAAAGTTGCACTTTTCTAAGCTTACCAGTTCCATTTCAAAGGAAACTGAATACATTGAATATTTGTCATTATGTCTCTTTGATTTGAATAAAAAAGCCATTCCTTGTTAAATTGTGCATTTGTGCTAAGTTTCAAAACATGAGTTCAAAATTCAAATTCCTTATAATTAATTAATTATCACAATTGTGTAGCAATCTCTAGTAAATTTAAGAAAAACATTCAAAAACTGTATAAGCATTAATTCTTATGAAATTCAGGAGTAACAGCTTTTGATAATGCAATGTCAGTCTCTATTTCTATATAGTGGAAGGATTACCTCGAAATTTATTATCTTCAGTAACTATCCCAAATGCTTCTGCAGTTTCACGAATCATGATGCCACAAATTCCAGTCAAACGGGTTATTTTACACTCCACAACTGCATAACATAGATGGACATCGTATAAGCAGTGATAGCTTGCAGATGATTATATAGGAGATAGATGCTAAAATAATTAATTTTTTTATATAGACATCTCAGAAACCCAACTCTTATTCTAAATTGAAAAGATCAAGTTTTTTTTTTCTTCTTTTAAAATTCTAAATGAAGGACCATGAAAAAGGTTATGCAGGTCAGTGGGGATTTCAGAGGCAAGGGAGGGTTCAGATCAGGGAATCTTTCTAGAACAAGAAAACCCAACAACTGTTCTGTGCCCTGAACCAACTGGCAGCTTATCTTTACTATTGAACTAATTGCCATAATTTAAACACAATGATTGCCTGCATCTACTTCTACTCAAAATCATTAACTCTTTTAAGAACAACAAAAATAGGCTTTGACAATTATAGTACATCAGTAAAAGCAGTTTTAACACACCTTTCAATACACAAAAAATAATTACACATTAAAACATAATTATCTTTGGGGAAAAAATCAGTAGAAAATAACTAACTGTCCTTGTAGCCAATGTACTAAAATGTAGTAATATATTGACTATGTTTTAGCAATTTGTATTGTAAGATTATCGTAGGTGTTCTTAACTCATTCAAAAGTAAAAGAGTGTGCTCAAACCTAAAATAAAAGCACCATGTAGATCTGCACCAAGTAGACATTGAGCCAATTGATTTTTCCTACAATATTAAACAAGTTCATGGTCATAAAAGCTTTAAGAAGAAAACATTATAAATGATCGGGAATTTTTTGCCCCCTCTTTGCTGGACAATCTGAAGACAAGAAACTGAAATTTATCAACTCAACAGAAATGATACAAAATATGTACCCAGTGGATTTAAGAAGCAGCATTATATAACCTTTCCACATTTCATGCATTGGCTTGAAAATATCGAATCTGCAATCAGAGTAAACAACTATTAGGGGACAAAAAAAACATCTTTGTAGGAAAATATAACCAACTAGAATAAAACATGTTGTACAAAACATTATTTGTACATGGCATGAAACTAAAAAACCTTGAACAAAAGCTGAAATAAAAGATTCCTCACAACAGTATACATTACCCACAATATCAATAGAGATCAACATCAGCATACTCAAGAAGTGTATTTTTAACTTACTTCTGGAACTCTTGAGGAAGTTCTAATGATCCATACTTCTTATGATGTTTCATAGACATGTGTTTCTTAGAGCGTTTTGAATGAAGTTGCAAAGCCCTAGTTTGAGAACCGGAAGAAAGCAGCCGTCCGTGCACATAATTATCAAGAAGGATCCAGTTGTCAATTTTCATGTTTCTAGATCCTTGCATGTACTTTTGTGCTGCATCTCCTTTCTGAAGAAGCTCGTGCAATATGCCATCAATTGAACCTCCTCTTTCAGCAGAAAACTGCAAGATATATGGCCAATAACAGCGAACAAATACATATTTCCACCAATTTATCATTGAAATCAAAGAATAAAGAAAGACCAACTATCTTATTTCGTAATGCTTGTAATGGAAAAACATGCATCTTTCAAAACTGAAAATAAAGAAACTTCAACATTTCGTTTAGATCAGGAGCACAGACCTTTATATTGCAGTTTCCATGATTGTTAAAAGATTAAAATATTGATTTTTAGATCCACGAATTACTCCTTGCATCAGTGTTTGTTTTTGGAGTTCAGACTTCAGAGGAGATTAATTATAATGGAAAAATTGATCATAAAATGCTTGAAATAGGCTTTTTAATATTCTTGGTCATGAGATGAGTTCCAAGCAAAGAAATACCTTCTCATTAGTTGTGAGCAGATTTTCATTTACAGGCACCGAAAGTTGGGCATATGCTGGACCATCTTCAATATCTGTAAAAAAATATTAGTTTTATTTTGTCCATATATATTGCAGTTGTAAATTTAATATATAATTTGCATAAAACCCTCAAATTAAAAAGAAGAAAATATTAAAGACAGAACTTATATATAAAAAAAAAGGGTAGTACTAAATTGACTGTCTAGTACCTTGCAATGTGGTATGACCGGAGAAACTGAAATTCCCTGAAGGAGGAAATGAAAATTATCAGCTAAACATCAAACAAGATATTTTCAGATGTGTATGTATTGTAATGCAGAATTCTTAAATTAGCAATAAAAAATCAAACTTAACACTCTTTTATGACAAGCAGACAGACAGGATGCAAGTGAATACCATAAAAATCCAGGCATGAAGACAAAATACTTCTGAAGGTAGACATTAAGTAATTATGATACTAAAGAAAAATAATGTGTGAGTGAAACATCCTACACTCTTTTAACTTATTTACTGGCTCTGAATAAGGAAATAAGTAAAATCTACAAAATTGAAAATTGAATTACCTTTCCTGGGTGTGACTGATGATGAATGCAACAAATGTGGGGAAGGATCATTAGAAGTAGAATCTGCAGGAATAGGTGGTTTCCCATCTTCATGTATAGCCCTTTTGTTTTTCTTTTCTTTTTGGAGAACTTCAACTTTAGCAAAAGCTATTCTTCTCTCCAAAGCCTCCAATGTGCGTTTCCTTGAATCTTCAGCCATGGACACCTACCTTGGCACAATACTAAAAAGGAACAAAGAGAATAAGTGACATAAAAGATCAAAACCAAATAGCTCAAAAGAAAACTGGTCACATCAGTTCATTGATAAGCTCTACCATAAAATTTCTGGGGAAAACAACACATGCAGAATAAAATCCAGAGTTCCAAATGAAAAATAAGTCTTCTATATTAAAAAAAATCTTTTTGTTGGTGTGCTCTTCTGCATAATGCAAGCTACATGTACTTAACCATTTATTCAGAAGTAAAAAAAAAATAGTAAAATATCATAGAAATCAAGCAATTGTCAGAGCGGGACATACTCTATTTCATCCTCATTATTTTTCAGGCAATTCATCAAACAGAACAAAGACATCATCCATTAATAAATAAATAAATAAAGCCATAGAGCATGAAATAATTAATGATGTGTTCAAAATTGTGGAAGTAGATAAAATCATGAGTAAAGGCACCAAAGAAGAGAAATACGGCACATGAAGCAATGGAAATCAGTTGTAGAAGGATGAGAAGCCAAGTAAGTATATCACAGCTTCGAATGCATACTTGAGAGAGAAACAAACAAACCTAACAAGTCAGTCACATTTAGGCCCACTCAATTAAAAAGAGAATTTGTTTCTATCTGATTCTGAAAATCACACACACTACTCACATAACATGCAAGAGTAGGTAGGGGTTACCTTGCCGAGGACGGAGAAGCTGGTGTCACCAAAGAAGGCACAAATCAATTCAACTAAATTGAAACAGAAAGCAACGGTGTCGGTTCCCGATGCTCAGAACCGCCGCTATTACTATTGAGCTTGGATGTGATGCCGCTATTAACGGGGAAGAGGAAGCCCAAGCAAGCATCCACAATCACAATGATGAAAATAAAGTAAGCATAAAACAAAACGACATGAATGGAGTTAAGCACGGAATATTGAAGCGAATCAGAATTCAGAAGCAAGTTGAGGATAGAAAAGCAAAGCGCTTTTCAAAGGAATTAAGAAACAGAGAAAAAGAAGTTATGAGAACCTTGCATTTGGCGTTTGGAATGAGAAGGAGAAATAATGATTGATTGTTATATACGAGTGCATTGAATTGGAGTGAAGTGTGCGGGAAAAGAAGAGAGAATCATGCGTGGTTGCGTGCTAACTTTTTAAGTTTTTCTTTCTTTCTTGCGGCGGAGAGGGGAGGTTCCATGCGGCGGCAGAGAGGAGGCGGACGGACACGGGGGAGGGGATATAGGGTTGGTGAATTGGGCTTCTTCAATTATTATATTTTTATTTTAAAATATTTTTTATTTTATTTTATTGTAAATGATTATTCAAGGCCAATTCTTGAATGGAAAATTAAATTTGATAATGTATGTATAATAAGATGGTGTTTAAAAATTAAAAGAATGAAAATACTTTAAAAAAATTATTTAGATAAATTTAATATTTATGCACTGATAATATAAAATTATTCAATTACAAATTACTATTTAAGATAATTATTTTTAAAATTAAAAAATTGTTTTATTATATAAGATAAATTATGATTAGATAAAAAAAATATAAAAAATTTTACACTATCAAGTACATATAACCATTTTTCTCTTGGTTAACAAATTCTGCCTTTATTACAAAACAAGATATGTAGATAAATTTAAACGCACTAACAAGAAATTTTTTTGATCACTCATCCTGTGACAACTTTGCTATTTTTATGATTATTTTAAAAATCGTACATGAAATCATGTCTGTTTGATTGACTTTATTCTGACTGCATGAAAACTAACCCTATTTTATATCTCTTGAAAGTTGAAATTTGGTAATTTAGTTTGCATCATCTTTTAATATTATAACACAAATTGAAAATTAATATCATGTCCAATTATTAACAATTTTTTTCAGTCACTTTCAATTTAGTATACCTATATTTTACAATATATTTTTTTGTGAATATAATAATTTCATATTAATCTCACAGTACTGTATCAATTATTTTTATTGACATGGTACTGTATCAATTATAAAAATTTAAAAGTGAACCCTGAATATAAAATACGTATAACAAGATGGTTGTATTCTAAAAAAGACACTGCTCTGGCATTGTTGCAAAACTAAAAATCACTAAAGTCAGAACGAGTACATATAATATAGCTCCAGGCTCCACATAATTTTCAATAATTCAATAAGTAAGAATTTTTCGTCAATAATTCCTAAAAATGCTTTAAGCCAACAGAATAAAATTTTACAATATTCCTAAGAATTTCAACACAAAAGAGAATTGATGAGTTTCACGAAACAATACAATTGCAATTATTTTATGTGAGCTACGATCCTAAACCGACGATTTAGATGCCATGTTAAGCGTGTGTATTATAAAGTAAATTTATTGGAAACATATTCTACTATGGTACATGGGCTGAAATAGTGGTGGTAAGGCAAATGCATTAATAACTGACTCTCCATCAAATCTTGTTTCCCTTACAAAAGGACAGCGAATCAAAACCTGAAAGATACACGCGTATAATCAGATAAATAATACCATCATAAATTCTACAACTCGTACATGGGATATCACAGCAAAATATCTGAGTTTAGAGTTGGTTGCATTGCATCAAATCAAACAGAACCTAGATAAAATAAAAGTCGCACCACGATCAGCACCTTAGACAGTCACGATGCAAGCGCGATGGATGGAATGGACCATGCAATCATAGGTTCAAAAGACCCACCTGCACCAATAGTGAATGGTCAACAGGGTAACAATTAAAAGGATAGAGATTTTGTGCAATTAAAAATTTAAAAGCAAAACATCTTAGCTGGTATGCAAAAAATATATTAGGAGTTCCATACATGCAAACACACGGAACATAAAAGGTAAACGATGAACCGGATTTTCCACAATAATACTCATACCTGTATGGCAAAAGTGAAAGGCAGACAATATGTGCAACTTGTCCCAGATTGGGGCGCGAGACAAGAGTGTTTAACAGAGTCCCATTATGCCTTCACGTTGACTACCAAAAGTAGATTTACTTAGGTTGCAGAACCTTTTAAAAATAATAACTGAACAGAAACGTCACTAAACAAATATCACCAAATTGCCAAGAGATCCGAATCCTGATTATAAACTAAATCAATTTTATTTCCAATTTAAACCCAGAAAAACAGTTTCTATATCAGTTCTGAACCAAAACAAAGTCCACCCAAAGAGGATGGATGAGAAAACCTCTCAATCCAATTAGATCTCACCAAAAAAAAAAAAATAACAACAAAGCTGGACAGCCACTTCTCCCATTCATAAGTATGAACCATAAAGCTTATTAACAGCAGCCATTATAACAAAATTAGCAACAGTAGGATCAAATAGAATAGGATCTTACCCTTTACACAACAGAGTATTTGCCCGGTTGAGTTCCACCAGGAAGTTGCAAAGCCTGATTTGTGATGTCTTCCAAAACACGCTTCAAGTCTGCTTTAGCTGACTTTACAGAGTGCTCAGTAGGACCTTCAATGAACAAGTAGAGTTTGCGTTCCCCAGGTCCGGGGATTTTACCAGGTGGGAAAAACTGCCCCCTGGTGGTAATGGCAGCTCCACTCCATTCAGAAATAGGGCCCAAAGTTTCCTTGTGTGTAACCTTCCAGCGAGCATTCTGGGGGAAATCATTTATTTCCAACTCAGCCTCGTAATGCTCTGGTAATGCTTCTGATCGTATTTTATCTAACTTGTCCTGCAAGTTTAGAGCAGCTATTGCTGCTGCTCGAGCTGCCCCATCATTTGCAGGAAGAGGTAGGCCTGACCCAGGCAAGACTTGCAAGGATGGTAGGAGTATTGGAGTAGGCAATACAGGAGCATTCCCTTTAGTGGCAGCAATAATCTGGGCAAAAGCAGAATGCTGTGAGATATCACCTCCTGCCTTCCTAATACCTTCATCTTCATCTTCAGAATCTGACTTTTCTTCTTCAAACCCATACTCCTTGGCTTGTGCTTTCTTTGCTGCTTTCCTCACCTCATCTTCCTCTTCATTAAATTTAAAGCCACTGCCTCCATAACC
Organism: Glycine tomentella; assembly: GCA_007407185.1. Classification (NCBI taxonomy): domain Eukaryota; kingdom Viridiplantae; phylum Streptophyta; class Magnoliopsida; order Fabales; family Fabaceae; genus Glycine; species Glycine tomentella. The sequence goes on along the minus strand of PYAF01001578.1, from coordinate 922,802 downwards.
AGTCCCATGAGCTTGCTCCAGTCCTTGATTCACTTTTGCCATAAAGCTACCAGCAAGAGCTTTCAGATCATTTGGAACAATCTGCTCAGATAGTTCCAAGGCTTTCAGCAGATCAGGTGCATATCTTGCCTCTTCCTCAGAAATAAATGTAATGGCACAACCTTTTCGGCCAGCTCGACCAGTGCGCCCAACACGATGTACATAATCTTCATAGTGGTTAGGAACATCAAAATTTATCACCAATTCGAGCTCCTTAACATCTAATCCCCTGGCAGCAATACTGGTTGCAACCAACAAATTGCAGACATTGCTTTTAAAATCAGATATTGTGGATTCACGGTCTGTCTGGTCCTTAGCCCCATGAAGAGAAAGGCATGGATAACCATGCCTGAGCAGATCTTTGAACAAACTATCACATTTCTCCTGTGAGTGAACAAATATCAAAATCTTTCCTTTCTCATACCATTCCCCCAATATTTCTAAGAGTCTAAGGAACCTTTCATTATCTGGCCTCACCTCAACTAGCTGTGTTATATCTTTGTTCACAACACTCCTCCCACCAACTTGTATTTCAACAGGTTTATTCAAGACCTTACGAGCCAGGATTTCAACCTGACGGGGGAAAGTAGCAGAGAACAGAACTGTTTGACGATCTGGACGAATATTCTGAACAATTCGTGTGATTTGAGGTTCAAAACCCATGTCAAACATTCGATCAGCCTCATCCATTACCAGATAAGTGACTCTATGCAAGTTAGTTATTTTTCCACTACTGGTGCATAGTATGTCAATCATCCTACCTGGAGTACAAACCACTATCTCAGAACCACGTTTCAACTCACTAATTTGTTGAGCAACACCAGACCCTCCATACACAGGCACACACCTGAGACCCAGTACCTTGGCAAATTTCTTAATATCACTGTGAATCTGTTGAACAAGTTCCCTTGTAGGGGCCATAATGAGCCCAATAGGTCCATCTCCGGCAACAACTGGTTGCTGATCCTTGATATGCCTCAGCATTGGCAGAACAAAAGCAAGTGTTTTGCCTGACCCAGTTTTAGCAATCCCTATGCAATCGCGACCACTCATGATTACAGGGAGCGCCTGAGCTTGAATAGACATAGGCTTTTCAAAGTTCATCTTCTTTATTGTCTCCAAAATTTTGCTAGGAAGTCCAGTCTGGTGCCATGATTTTATCGGCTTTGGCACATCCTTTCCATGTATCTTCAACTCCAACTGCTTCCTGTATACTGCAGTTTCTTCAGGAGTCATCTTTGAGATCTCCTTCACTTCAATATAAAAGTTTTTCTTGAATGGTTCATAGTCAATCTTTGAGTGATCAACTAAAGAAAGCTTCTCAGCTTTTGTCTTCTTCACTCTTTTCATGAACTCATCATCATCTTCATCCAATGGATCCTTCTCAACTTCATCATCTGCATAATCTGAGTCAGACTCTTCACCAGGAATTATTCTGCCAATAGACTTATTTGAACCTTTCCTTGACTGTGCACCAAGATTTTGCTCATTCCCTTTATCCTTGGGTTTTACATCAATGGCTTTATCAGAAAGTGATGATGTCACAGCATTGTTTAGCTTTTCAACTTCAGGTAGAACCATAGAATTCATGAAAGCATCCAATGGATCTATTTCCTCATCTTCAGGAACACCAGCAGTTCCATCCTGTAAATCAGATGCAATTGTCCCATTATCAGTATCTACCACCATCACATCCTTAGGCTCCTTATCAGCAGGTTTGTCATCTTCACCTACATCCATACCTGTCTGCTTCCCCGTACCTGGTCCTTCGTCATCATCTGATTCCCCTTCAAGCGTCCAGGTCTTTCCAGAGTCAGGTTCATTAGCACTTGCTTCACCGTGTTTTTCTCTTTCTGCTTCTTCCTTCTTCCTCCTTAGCTCTTGCCACTCTTGAACTCTCCTCCTCCGCTTTTCCATTTCCTCATCCAACCTCTTTTGCTCATCCTCCATCTCCTCTTCACGGGTAGGTTTTCTCTCTTCATCTTTGGTATCTAAATCATCTTCGCCACTCTTTTTTCTTGGGCTTCCTTCATGTTCCTCAGATTTCCTGCGTGGCTTGCTGACACTCCTTTCCCTCTCTCTCTTGTAATCACCATCCTCTTTCCTATGCCGCTTTCTGTCCTGCTCCTTAGATTCACCATCACTGCAATCACTATCAACTTCCCTACGCTTCTCCCTCCCTCGTGGTCTCCTCTCCCTTTCTCTTTCCTTTTCCTTCTCTCTCTCATGATCCCTCCTTTCCCTTTCCCTCTCTCTGATCCTCTCCTTATCTTCTTTTCTTTCCCTCTCTCTCTCTTTCTCCCTTACTCTGTCTGTCCTATCCCTTTCCCTTTTCTTTTCTCGACCTCTTTCTCGGTCCACATCCTTATCTTTATCTTTGCGCTTCTCCCTGTCTCTATCATACCTGTCTTCAGAATCAGTACTCCTCTCTCTCTCATGTCTTCGGGACTCACGATCCCTCTTCTCCCTATCTCTGTGCCTCCCATCATTTTTATCCTTACCCCTTTCTCCAGTTCTATCACGGTCACGGTGACTCCTCTTAGAATTCCCATCTTTCACCTCATGATTTTCTTTCCTCGATTTATGCTTTCCATCATCCATAGTTTTTTCCTGTAATTTCATACCCATGCGTTAGTAATGGTAACATACTGAAAACACACACTATTTCCAAACCCTAGGAGACAAATTCATTCAAGAAGCACAGTGATGCATACTCAAATGTAAGGATAGTGTGTTTCAAAGCAATTAAGCCCAACAAATAATTTATAAGAAAGGAAAAGCATATACAATAAGAACATTTCGTCGCATCAATGCAAATCGGTAATTTGAAAAACACGGTATGGCATCAAGCAGAAACAGAGAGTATCAGGTATTTTAAACCGTAAAGTAGGGATTTGAATTCACACGAACACAGTAAAACGCGAAAATCAATTGCAATCGAAATGCAAACAAATCAAGAGAGCAAGGGAAACAGAAAAGCATAGTATTGAAAGGAGATAGAAGTGTGAACCTTGCGACGCTGGTTCAAAATCGGAACGCTAGAGAATACAAATGGAGTTCTCAGTCGCGTAGATGGCAAGCTCGAGAGGTAGCTAGGGCACTCTCTCGCAGCGGCGACGAACAAACCAAAACCGAACTGCTATGGGCTTTCAGTGTCGCAACTAAAACATCTGAGAAACGGTGATTATTTGACAGAGATTTTCATTGTTGCAGCTAATACAATTAAATATTCTTAAAAAAAATAAAAATACGTAATAAATCTAATCTTAATTTTTTCAATAATAATCACAAAAGTAAAACTTTATACTGAGAGAGTTTAAGAATTCAAAAATATTTTTTAAAATGATTGATTTTAACTCCCATTTAACGAAATCTAATCTTAATTTACCATTTTTTTAAAAGGAAACAATCTATCGTGAGCTTTTTGTTTGAAAAAAAAAATCTTCAAAAATTGATTTAGATATTGGTATATTTAAATTGCATCTACCCTAGTAGGTTATATTTTTTTTTATTTCTGCTTAAATTGGTAACATAGATCTTTTGAATTCAATTTCTTTTTGTTTCACTTTCAAAAAAAAAAAAATGACATAAATTTCACTTTCAAATATGATATATACTAGATTTGATTATACCTTCCCCAAATTAGTTTCTATCTGTAGTTTCAGATCCAAGAACCCACATAAAATAGTTTTGCATTTTCAAATCTTCTCCCCAAATCGAAACATTTTATTTTGCAAGGTATTTTCTTCTTTCCTTTTTTTTTAGTTTAATTAAGAAAAAAAATGAAAATGCTCGAGTCTTGATAATGTTTGTATTATGGGAAGTCTATAAGATATTGATAAAGAAATAAAATTTAATTTTAATAGTTGTTAAATAAAAAGAAAAATATATGTGAAATTTGCGTCATGAAAGTCAATTTTTCGTGTTATATTATTTGGCTAAATACATTGATTGTTATAAGCTTTTATATCTATATTCAAACTTGGACATCTTACATTACTTATAAAATCACATTCAAATAAAAATATTTAAATATTAAGTTATTTTCATTCATGTGTACAATGCACGAATCACAAATATAATTTAGAGTAAATCATACTCGCACCTCCTATATTTTGTTCAAATTTCATCCGATACCTCTCACTTTTTTCACATAACTTTTACCCCATCTGTTAACGCATTTAACTAACATCAATTGAAATATGTGAGCATACGAAATTACTCTTACATTTTAATTGTAAAATCCAAATTATCCTCTCCCAATTAGTTTCAGAATTTATGGTTCACTTTTATTTTCATCATTCATGAGTACTGTTCATCTTCCTCTTGTTAGCAAGTTTTTCTTCAGCGTCCAAGGGGTGCGATTCCTCTTCCTCTCACGACGTTCACGTTCTATTACTCTTCATTGTTCCTCTTCTAGATTGTGAGTTCTCCACTGTTCATCTTTCAGTTCACGACGTTTACAAGCGTCTCCATTTGTCTTCCTCTTCGACATTCACTAGCGCTCTATTTCTCTTTTTGTTCCACAATTTCTGTTCACGCTAGGGTTCTGCTTGTAAGTGACCACTAAACCTTGTATATATGTTACTTATTAAGATTATTTATTTAACTTTGATTATTTATTATTGTCTATTTCTGAATGGGGTTTTAATGGGAACCATTTTGGGACATTTATGATTTTTAAAATTATTTGCTTATTATTGTTGATTAAAATAGTGTTGATATTTGGGACCACAAAAAACACAATGGATGAACTGGTTATTTATTATTGTTGATTAAAATAGTGTTGATGTTTGGGACCACAAGAACACAATGGATGAACTGGAATACATGGTCCTGAACCAGACAACTTAGATATTTTGGTCCACTTTACAAGCCAACAGGGCGAACCAAGTGAGATATGCAATGTTGTTATTGATAAGTTTGGAATATTCGACGCACATGATTGTGTGAACAACATTGCTAATGACTAATACTTGCCACCATGTCACCCTTTTATTTTGTGGTATCGTTATCTTGTTAGTGATCAAATTCTTCCCCTTAAGATTGATTATGATGTGCTGAAAATGTTTGCTGAGAATAAAAATTCAGTTTATATTCATATGTATGTTAGTAGAATAAATTATGAGTTTTGAAACCTACCTGTGATAGAAATGTTAATAAACTTGTGAGTGAATATGTGAATGAACCTATGAGTGAAAATATGAATGAATGTATGAATGAAAAATTGAAGAAGAAGAAGGAAGAGTGTTAATATTGCATATCAACAAGGTGGGTTCATGTCCAATAAAAAAATTGGTTCACATCCAATTACAGAAAAAACAAAAAGAAACAAGAGTCTTAATATATATTCAAGTTGAGAGGAAGAAGATGAGGGTATTTTAGACATAAAATTTCATTAAAAGCAATGTGACTAGCATGTGCCTAATTTTTGTTAAATTATTAAACGGTGTTTAAAACGAAGGGGGATATAACTAAACAATTAAGAAATTTTTTGTAGGATGTGAAAAGGGAGGGGATATCGGGTGAAATTTAAACAAAATACAGAAGAGGTGATTGTAATTTATTCTATAATTTAATATTATTAATTTTGTTTATAGAGGATGATATAATACGGTGACATTCAATTAATATTTTTTCAACTTATTAAAAAAATTAAAAATAAAAAGTATGTAAATTTTGATGAGTTATTTTTATAGAATGAATTTTGATGGAGTTAATGTAACTTTTTAGTAAAAAAAAATATATATATATATATATAAATATCATAACATTGAGTTTCTGCAATAGTACATTTTCTGTCGAATGAAATCTCATTCAGTCTTGTTTAAACATTGGAACCCGTCTCACGTCTGCATACCTTGAGTGCCTACAATATAGATGCAGAAAATGAGGTGAAAAAACCAGTACAATGGACTAACTCGATCAAACTGCCACCAAAATACCAGCACAAGTCAAATATACTAAAATAGTAACTTTTAGTGAATGTTTATTAGACGATTATTTTTTAGAGAAAAAAACCTTGTTTTCTAAAGCAATCTCAAAAATGTGGTCAAGAAAAACAAATATTTAAGATAAAATGATTCAAGAACCCACCTCATGCAGCTTATATTTATCTAGTAACGGGATGAATTGGGGTCTATACTTCAAATTCATCATAAAAAATAAAAAAAAAAACTAATAATAAATCTCATAAGATTTCTCTTTCGTTGGAAACAAGACATAACCAACAATTGTTGTGCCACCGCTAAAATTATTGTTCTCATATAATAATGTACATGTAACCTATATTATTTTCTCTCCACACCAGTATTTGACAATGCCGCATTACTAGCTGCCTTTAAAGGTGGCCTATTAATCTTCTCAAGTAATCTACTAAATACTAATTTGACTGGTATGCAAGCAACAGTAGTGAGCCCAGAGACCTCTGGTTTAGTCAACCTATTTGTTTGATAAAAACTTCTATCATGTAATTGCTTTATACCATGATTATTTTCAATAGATAATGAGGATAAAGTTCTAGTTTTCTGACTAGATGACAAGCTCACTTTCTTTGGCATCTTTTTTGAGGACTGCTTGTCTATTGAATGCACAGGACTGTTAAGGCCACTCTTCCTGGAAAGGCTTGCCTTATGACTGGAACTTCCACCATTTAATTTCTTATGCTCAATATTTCTTTCTTGACCAATGCAGAAATCTGCATCACTATCAGCACCATTAGATGACAATACGAGGGGACGAGGAACACGAAAATTTGCTGTTCTCCGTGCAGTCCTCCAGGCTGGTGGAAGTACACTACTTCCCTCAAAGCCAGTCCCATCGTTAATAAAGTCATCAATTGCAGAAAAAAGTTTATCCGACGAACCATCCTTAAGAGATTCAATTTGGATTGGGTGCCCTATTATTGACTTCCCATCTAACTTACTTGTGATAGAAACAATGGGGACAGGCGCTTTCCGATAGCTTGCTTGAACCTTCAAGTCCACATCTACTAGCATCGACCTCATCCTTCCATCAAAATTGTAACTATCACTATATAATCGAGCAAACCCTTTATTTTCCCAATATCCTTTAAAAGCAGTCTGATCCTCCCAAGCCCATTCATCCCAATCAACACCATGACCAATTTTATTTTGACCTTTTGATAGTGCTTTGGAAGTTGGAGAATATCCATCTTCAAACCCAAACATTTGATCGGTGTCAGCAAAAACATCACTAATATCATTCCCATAATAATGCATACTAGGCACCAATCTCTTGTGATTTAAACGGCTTCTTAATCCTTCAATATCTGCTTCATATAAAACAACACCTTTCCCATCAGCAGCACCAACAGACCTTTTTACAAGATTACGATTATTCCTTTTTCCTTTTAACGTCCATTTGGATACAGCTTCATTGCATGATATATGCTGACGAGGATAGAGGTGAGGCATGTCACTAGAAATTGCCAACTCATCAAGTTCCTCACTGCTAGTGCTTTCTTGTTCTTCAGTATCACGACCAGTTTCTGCTATTACATCAGATGAGTGAAAAAGAATTATTTGAAATAGAATAAAAACCAACAGTCTAACACAAAACTCAGAATAAGTTCAAGACAGCAATACTCACTAGGAGTAAAAATATAATGAGAACCCCATATCTAAGGCATTCTGAATAGTGGTTAAAAATGAGAGGGAGGAGAAACAGATAATAATTATATACGAACTTAAATATGATTTAATACAAATTTTAATGATAAAGTTAGAGTCACAGAAATTCACATCATAAAGTTATCCTCTCTCTGTGAAAGAGAGGCAGGTAGTGCCACAAAATAACAGAAACCAGTATGACTTTCAAACTGACATATAATAGGCTTAGCTTTCATGCATAATTCACAATAAATAATATCACAGCTTTTTAAGGCAGTATCCAGCTCTGATATTCAAATGGTCTTTTTAATGCACTGGATTGCTTTACTGAGTTAATTTGTTTTTATTATATTTCTTTATTGTATGCTTCCAGTTCCAGCTCTGTACTTAGTTTCTCTATCTATAATCCTCCTTTACTTAAGAATGGACGGAGAATAGCAATTTGCCTACAAGAAATCGTCAGCAAAACAGAGCATCTCCACCACTTGGTTACACTTGAAAGAGAGAAGATGGGGAAATCTAACTATTATTTTGGATTAATTGCACAGCACAGATTACAATATATATATATATATATATATATAGAAAGCATATCAAATAAGAACTCTTCTTATTTTGAGAAATGAGAACTACAAATATAAACCATTAGAATGTATTTCAATGGTCAAAATTAAAAGAAAAATGCATGACTTTTTAAGTGATCATATGATCACTAACTTTTAATCTCAACCATCCATGTATGATTGTATGCCCTAGATTTATAGTTCTCAACTCTCACAAATAAGAAGATTCTCACTTGACAACATATCTCACACATTAAGAAAAATCATACCCTAAGGGTTTTGACATACATGCACTATCATCCAGTCAAAATTAAGAGATACATGTTAGTGACAATTCCTTCTGATCTCAGTTTAATGTCCTAGGCTGCAGCAAAGCAGGTTACTCAATGCTCATACAATAAATTTGATCTATCATGACTTTTTTTTCTTCAGGTGTTGAGCACTTATACATATATATTGTAAACAGTAGTTCCCAAAGGAGAAAGGATCTTAAAAATCTTATAATTATATTCCATGGTACATTGGCCAATCTGGGAAATGTTCTGAAGTTTTAAAACCTTTATAATAAATATAAGCAGCAAAACCAGTTGATTTCATCATAAGAGATAGGGACGAGTGTGGGCAGCAGAATCATCATATTGCACATAGCTAATAAGGCATTTGCTGGGATACAGTCACCATCCAAAGTTATTTTTAAGGAAAAGGAGAAGGAAAGATGCAAGAATGTATAAGAAGCATTAAAACTTTGACACATAGAATTTGTTTCAATACAACAACAACAACAGCAACAACAATAACAATAGACTTATCCCACTAGGTGATGTCATGTATATGGATTACATGTCATTGGGCTCAGTTAAAAACCAAATATTATTCACCACCCATGCAATAATGTAACAAGAAAAACTAATCCTACTTTCAGCACAAGAAATATAATGAAGTGTATGGGAAGTAAATTACCTCAAATAAACAGATATTAGGAAAATAAATAGACCACTGGAACCAACAATCAAATGCCTTTTATTTTTTAGCATTTTCAAGTTGTGACCATTAGATTATAATTATACAAAAGATATGCATGATAGAAAAGTAAACCTGAAAGTGTAGTCGTCTCATCATCCTTGTCAAGTTCCATTTCAGAGGAATCTGAATCAGCATTAGCAGAACCAGTTTCAAGAGAATCAGATTCAACAACATCCATAAAAGCAGATTCACTCTCTTCAGCCAAAGAGCTGCAATAAGCATACTCCCTTCCAAATTGGGAAGCTGACATTGCAACATTGACAGGAGTCTCCTTGTAATCCAGAGAATCACTAGACTCTTCTGGCAGATAAACAAATTTGCTCCTCTTTACTTGGTGTGCTACACCAACTTGCCCCAATCCTGAAAACAAAAAATTACCCACATTAAATATTTTTTGCTCTATCCGACATCTACTTTCTCTTCCGTCTAAACAATAAGTTGACCATTATCCTGAATAGTACTTCCTATGCAAAGACCCGTCAATTGTTAGAGTCAGAGCACTATCATCAACTATTAGTTTCTAATAAACATTTGGATCATCAGAAAATGAGAACGGACATCTCAAAAGGCAATGTTGGGCCCAAACCTGTTTACCAAGATGTTGCATATGATTTTGTTTTTTCGTTGTCATTTCTTAATGTCTGGATGCATGACTATGCCTTTCTTAACAGTATATTATATGATCTAAAATTGATCTAGTCAGAAGCAACACCTATTTTTTCTTGCTTCTTTAACATTTGCCTCTCGAGATCAAGAGCATGAAGAATGGCATCTTCTCTGCGTGCATATTTCTCTCTTTTCTTTAACGGCATACCCTGGGCGGACTCCGCCCTTTCAATACATCCATCAAATTCACCACATCGGAATGCCTTCACGCGCTTGGATTTCTCCAAATTGTACCAATCTCTGTTAAAAATAATACCAACCCACAGGAGGAAAATCAAAAAAATACTAATGACATGCATCACCACACTGGATGTCATAAGAACAAGTCTCCATAGCTTTCTGACTCACATAGAGTTGAAACCATTCAACAAGTATATACTTACACTCAAAATCACAATCACATAAACTTTAACTTAATTGCCAGTGGCTAAACTAAAACTAACCAGCACTATAATCAATCAAGAAAGCGTGATATGAATTATTGAATAAGAATAATAAATGTAATAAAGGAAGAAAAAAAGACAATTACACGCTGGCATCTTCCCTTCCGAGAAGCTTAACGGGAGTTCCTGAACGAGGAGAAGTAAGATGAGAAGCAGAAAGGTGATCGGGGCCAAGTATTTGACCTGGCCACCACGAACCATTCCTTCTTCGAACCCAAACAATCGATCCAACATCGCAATCCACTGGACCTAACCCCGAATTCTCCATCTCCCTCACTCTACCTTTCGCTTTCGCTCTCTTTCGCTTCCCCAGTTTTTCTCTCTTTATCTTTCGCTCTCTCGAGATTAATAGATGGATGCGTTACCTCAGCCTCCGGCGAAGAAAGGCGGTGAACGGACGACGATAAGTGCGATGTGGGTTAGGGCACAGGATTCCATTCACATTTGGGAAATTTCACTTCTAGGGTTTTCAATTTTGACTTTGCTTAATTAAAAGTCTGAATCTTCTAGAAGCATTTGCTTTTCAATAGGTTAAGCCATGTGCATATGTGGGTCGTGCTCGTGCACTCTTGTGTTGAATGTATGTGCACAGGTACCGCGTGGCTTTTATTAGAGCATCTCCAATGGGAGAAATTCAATTAGATTTCTTAACCAATTTTTATGATTTCTACAACTTATGTCACACTAAGAAAATTATTTAATATTTTGTTTTAATGTAATAAATTATAAAGAATTTAAAAAAATTCACGTATTTATACTTTTTAATAAAATTTAATATTTTGCTCCAATTTTTGTTAGCTGCTCTTTTTTTTCCTTCTAAGCATTTATTTGTTAATGGCTTTTTTTATTTTTTATTGTGTATCCAACGGCTTCTTTTACTCTTTTCATTTTTATTTATGTATCCAACGGTTATTTTCGTTTTCCTTTGTGCATCCAACAACTCTTTTTTCTTATTCTCCAAATGAGCTTTTCATTTTCACGCTTTCTCTCATCCGAAACATTCCCAATGCGTTCCTCTCTCTCCTTAAGCATAAGTTAAATTTTAAATCAAATGATTAATTTAGTCTTTTATCTAATTTTTAAATTTGATCATTTATCTCTTAAAATATTTACCTTAGTCATTTATCTCTTAAAATATTTATCTTAGTCATTTATCTTTCTAAATTAAGTCAAAATAATTCTTCTGTTAATTAAAATTAACAACATTAATGTTATTTAAATACTAGCAACTAAAAATTGTCACAAAATAAAAATTGTCAATGGTTCATTTCCTCATGAATCCTCGTTCATTTTCTCTTGTTTGCTTCACACAAGATCATGTTAACCAAGCATAAGAAATGTAACATCCTCAAAATTATATATTAAGTTTATATTTATGATTGAATTATGGAAATGTGATGATAGTTGATACAAGAAGAATATGATAGAATTTATTTTAACAAAAGCTTCTCAAAACTGTCCACACTCAAAAACAGTTTTTGTCACCCGTATTAAAAAATTTATATCTCTCTTATTTTTTATTCAAATTACGTGTATGATATATGAAATTAAAGATCTAGATGTCAACTAAAACATATAAAAATTTCAGCTAAATCTAGAATATGTATTGTGTGCAGTAACAAAAATACTAAGATATGTCATTGTTCTAAGTTGAATTCGCTAGCAATTTTGGAGTCTAGTTTTAGAAATGCTATAGCTGGAGTTTTAAAAATCCAAATAAGGCATGTGATACCTTGTTAGAAAGCTTGGAAGTCTAGTTTAATATACTAAAAGATGAGAATTTTTGGACTAATAGATTGGTACAGAATATACAATGAACGAACCCCATCTGGTTAAGTGTTTTTAGCCTTTTGAACAATTTGGATTGGACACAACCTGTAGGTCTTGGAATTTTGGCCCAAGAAATAAAATCTTCAGCCCAAAATGTGACAAATCAAAGGTTGCCTCAAGCCAAGACCATTCCACGTGCATAAGAGTCCTTCAATAAGGCAAAGAATGCACCAAAATAATAAGCTAAAGGCGAAGTTTGAAATATAGGCTGCTGTAAAAAATTTGTTGGTTGAAGTGAAAGGATTAAACCAAGCTTTGTGTACATGTGGAATCACATAAGCCAAGCAAAAGCATTCCCTTTGCCCAGCCAATTCCACGTAGAAGGCCAGCTGCCCCCAAGTCAATGATTAAATGGAATCTTGACCAAGAAAGTCAAGGCAAGATAAAGCTTAAGGGTTAATATCTTCTAATATAATGATTACCTAGTTAAACTCTAACTAACTAAATCCTAAATCAGCTATAACCCAACTAAATCACTTAAAATTGAACCAATTAAAATAGTATAAATAGCTTTGATGCTCCAAAAATTTTGCACGAAAATTTTTAGCCCCAAGACCTATTCCACGGCTACTTGCTCCTTGCACCAACTTTTCACTTCCTACCTCCTTTGCTTGCTCTTGACAGTGACCTCTCTTCCCCCACTTTATCCATCAATTTTTCTTCTTTCAAGACTTCACTCTTTAGAAGATTTCCAAGAGGGACAACCCCTTAATCCATTCCATTTCAAAGCCAAATTCTCTTTAGGTAGGCTAGGCTTCAATCTCTAGTTAAGATTTTATTTGGAGTAACCTATATGTTTAATGGTGCAGATTTATGGTTGATTATTTAGGCTGGAATTTTATATCACTGAAGGTTATTTTGTGATGTGATAATGTTGATTTAATAATAGGACATGTTGATGATTTATATGCTGAAATATTAGTATCATTTGGACTTAATTTTGATGATCCTTAGGGTTGATTTTGATGACATTTGTACTGTTTATTTATATTTTTATTATGAGATTTTTTTGAATTAATTGTGAGAAGTAGATGATGAATTGTATGTAGATAAATGGTTTAAATACTTAAGTGGTTCAAATTTGAGGATTAAATAGTAAGGTAGTAAGTGAATGGAGATTAAGATACAGACTAAGTTCTAATATTTTCTTGAGAAGGTTTAAAGGAATTATAAATTAGTTGAAAGATATATTGTGATTATCAGTTAGATTACTAACATGTTGTCTGTAGCTTGAGGATATTCTGTTGTCATGCATAAGTTGACATGATTTTGTTTGAATGAGGTATGGTAGCGTAATCATACTTTTGGTACGAATGATGTTGTGATGAAAATTTTTCCATAAGGTTGTATGAATTTTCTCATGGACTGTGTTATTGATGAAAATGATGGATTTGATGTGATGATATGTTGATTCATGTTTCCGAGTCCAGTACGAGATTTGCGAAATAGGATATGATACTACATTTAGTACAAGATGTAGAAAGCAGGTGCAAATACATGGGATTAATCATGTATGTTTACGTAAGACGGTCGCAACATTCTACATCGAGTACGAGATGTAACTACTTACAACATGATATGTAAAGACCATGTGCACCTTGGAATTTTATTCATGCATATATGTTGTTGAATGGTTATTTATTGTATGGATTTTATTGGAATTTATTGATGGTTACTAATGTACTAACATATTTGGTGGTTTAATTTTGTCCGCTGAGAAATTTTATTTCTCATTAGATTGTTTCATTTTTTTATAGATGACAACAATGATCAAATTCCTTAATACTTTGGATTGGTGGTGGTATAAGGGATGAAGATAGAAGCTGTTATATTTTTACCATGCACCCTAATATTCCCGTTTATGTCTATTTTAGAACTCATTTTCCTGTATGAGTCCTTAATGACTATGGTTGTATATGGTGAATGTCGTAAAAAGAAGTGAAGTTCGATGTAACCATGATCAGATTATGTTTAATGAATTAGGATTACAACTATAAAATTTATACGTTTCAAAATTCTTACTAGTATACGTTCCTTAAAAATAAACAATAATAAAGATTATATAGAAATATATTAGGTCGTTACAAGAAACATCAAATATAGAAGGAAAAAATGGTTCAAATCCCCAACCCCATCAAGCTACAATATTGCATCACTAACAACCTTCAAATCCCCAATACTCCTCTTGGAATACAAATCCACAATAATGTTTCCATTGTCCGTGACATAAGACTCCTTCTCCCCGATAGTCCTAAGCTTTACAATGCACCCAACCTCCTCAAAAAGCTTATGCAACCTTATCCACAGTGAACCTCCAACAAAAATTAATAACCTTAACGAGCATGTCCAACTCGCTACCCCCCAAATAGTTGACGAACTTGCACTCGTCCACAATGACGATGAACTTCTTGCTGGTGTAAGGCACCCTCAACCATTTTTTTCTCACAAGAGGCACCCATCGTGGCCCTTGGCAAGGTTAAGGAAAGGGTCGACCTCGTCGGCACCGTCAACAACAAGATTGACAGCGGGGTAGGCATCAAGATCGGAGAGGGGGATTTCGAGGGAAAGGGCTTGGTCGTGGGTTTTGGTGGAGGTGGGGATTTCGATGATGTCCTTAAACTTGAATTTGAAAATGGTTTATGATTTGCATGTGTGGTTGTGTGATGTTTGGTGTAAAAGGGGATAAGGGTTTTGAATTTTGTCAAGAACTTGCTCCAAATGAGAGCTTTTTCTTATTTTTTGTTTTGTGGCGATTTTCAGCTACTAATATTTGAATAGCATTGACAATGTTAACTTTTAATTGACGAAAGGGCATTTTGAATTAGTTTAGAAAGATAATTGATTAAAATGATTTTTTTAATAAAGAACCAAATTGAACCATAAAAATAAGATAAATAATTAAATTAATCATTTGACTAAAATTTTATTATATTCATCTGGATAAGTATCCCAATTTCCAAATGGTGAGGTTGGAATAACTATTTGCATCATACTTCAATAAACAATCACATGTTACCATTAACGTATGTTCCAATTTTACACTCGACTTCCTCTCCTAGAAATTTCCAATGGGTGAATGATAACACCATCCATGTGAGACTCTGAGAATCATTAACTCTATAAGATCAACAGTTATTTAGATTTTTAGGAAAAAAAAGTTATTTGAATACAAGAATTGTAATTTAATTTGGTTTGAATTAAATAAAATATTAAATTTGAATTAAATTAAATTAGTTTTATAGTCAGTTTTGCCTTTTTAAATTTTTAAAATTTGTTACCACTATAATATAGAACTTATATTTTGTTCCAAATACACTTTCTTTTGTTATTTGTGTCTCTTCCCTTTTGATAAAGCGTTGTCATCTTTATATTATTTTTAATTAGTTTTCGTGATACTTTTTTCCCTAATTCATAAATCGCGGATGTCCTCCAATTCATTGGGTCAAAGATTAATCTCGCTAACAATGTGTGGTTGCCACTGACCCAGAGAAACTTTACAACGATGAGAATCGAATATGAATTATCCCATTAAAGGAGACCTTATACCATTGCGTCAACCCTATGGGTTAATTTTTTGTGATACTTTACATCTAGACTTTGTGTGTGTGTGTGTGTGTGTCTGTGTGTGTTTGGGTGGGTGAGGGAGGTGTCGGTGGGGGTGGGAGGATTAGGGGTGGCAATCGAACATGAATTATTCCGTTAAAGGAGACCTTACACCATTGCGTCAACTGTATGGGTTAATTTTTTGTGATACTTTACATCTAGACTTTGTGTGTGTGTGTGTGTGTGTGTGTGTGTTTGGGTGGATGAGGGAGGTATCGATGGGGGTGGGAGGATTAGGGGTGGCAATTCGTGTTCATGGGTCGAGTTCGGGTAGATCTGGGTCTAACACGAACACGAATAGGTTCAACCCGAACACGACACGATTAACAATTTGTGTTATAAAACTTAACCTGAACATAACCCATTGATTACACATGTTGACACGATATAACCTGAATTTGAGCACAACTTGTTTTTACATGACGCGACCTGACCCAACCCGACACGAATAAAAATAATTATATTAATTTAAATCATATTTAATCTATTTAATATAATTCAAATCAAAATAAGTTACATTTGACTTCATCAATCCAATATGAAAACATAGTTAAATGCAACATACAATAAATGTTTCATTCTTACAGTAACTTCTTCCACCAAAATACACATTAAGATCACAAATCCACAAATATGAAAATAATAGTTACGGGTTAGCGGGTTAACGGGTTAATCTGTAACCCGACACGATTTTTGTCGTGTTGAATTTTTCAACCCAAACATGACCCATTTATTAAACGGGTTGACCCGAACACGAAAAAATTGTCGGGTTGACGGGTCGTGTCACGAATTTTCACCCCTAGGGAGGATATGTGGGGGTGTGTGTGGGAGAGGGAGGGGTGTAGGTGGGAGGATTAAATTTGGATTGTATAATCATACATGCATGATCAAGATTTGATATCATGTGACTATGACTACTTAAAAAGCCATGTAACAAACAAATGCATTTGTTTGTATTACGGATTTTGTAATATGTACTACAAACAAATGTACTACTATTATAGATTGAGCAATTAATAATAAACACCACTTCCTGCTTAAGTATTGTTCCTAATATTGACCACTACCTCTCCAAGCTTCTTGGAATTAAGTCAATAGTAAATCTCCACAATTCTTTGCGAAGTTGAGGACATTGTCGAAAACAAACATGGGTCACATGTTCTCACCTTGTGTGTTGAGACATACTTGCTTCCTTTCATGCTTCTCCTGAGTCCAATATTGATGTTCTCATAGGATATTTTATGTTTGATGATGGTGTCGTGTTGAAGAGTAAGATGGGTAGAAGAAAAGAGTGAGTGAGATGAAAATGGTAAGATAGAGACTTTACAATTTTTGGGGTGCACTAAGCAAAAAATAAGTGTGTTAAATAATTTCCCAAGTTACGTTAGTGAAATGTAAGTCTGAAGATCATCAACCCTATTTGACTTGATTTTTTTATATATAAAATTCATATAAATTAATGTAAAAATGATAAATAAATAAAAACAATTTGTCTACGAACATGGAGAAGAACCCACTTTGCATGGGAGGAGGAAGTTTGTGCAGATCTTCATAGAAAGCTTGTTATTGCTACCCCAAATTTATCTCATGATTCGTGGATTTGATGAACCCCATGGCATATATACGATAAATTCACACATATTGGGCTATATATGAACTTGTTGAGGACAATCATGCACCGGACATCTTCCCTAAAATTTTGAGCATACACATCCCACCTAAAGTGCAATACTTCATTTCAAGGTTGGTAATGATAGATTGCCTTGCAAGAAATACTTAGAGAAGAGAGAAATCCAATTATCTTCATTATCTTGCCCTTTCTGTAATATGGACATTGAAACCGTTGAGCACATCTTATTTTTATGTCCCTATACTGAGGAATTTTGGTCTTTTTACTCTCTTTGGCTTTATGAATCAACAATGCTACCTTTATCCCCTGAGTTGCATTTTCTGAAACATTGAGGTAGCCACACCTCGTATAGAACTGGTCAAGTGAGAATGGTCATTTGGGCGTCAATCACATGGAATATTTGGAAAGAACGTAATTTATATTTTTCTAAAGAGAAAAATTTAGAAAGACAAAAGTTGATACAATATATCATGTTTTTTGCTTGGTTTTGGTTGACAAATCTCATGGCAGCTCAGGTTGGGACCTTTACTCAATGGCAGCTGAAACATTCAATCCTATTAGGGGTGTTCGCGGGTACAGGTCACCCGTGAACCCCAACCGATCCGAACAGTTTGGGTTGGGTCATTTATATATTTGGATCAAAACCGAATCAAACCGATCAAAACCGTTCATGTACGAGTTGGGTCACGGGTTTAGATTTACAGATCCGTTGATCTGATGACCCGATCCGTGAACCCGTAATAATAATATAAATTTTATTATTTATATATATATATATATATTAAAAATTAAAAAAATAATTTGACAATAAAAAAAGATATGATATTGTAAATGTTTAAGATTGCATTCAAAAATAAGATAGGATTTTTTTAATATTGCATTAAAAAAAGGATAGAATATTTTTAAGATTACATTGCATAATATAATAAAATATCTTTAAGATTACATTGGATAATATGATAGAATATATTTAGGATTGCATTCAAAAATTGGTTAAAATCATATCTTTAAATTAGTATAAATAGAAACATATTTTGGTGTTCATGTATGCATTCCATTCCAAATAATATTAGAGAGTTTATGTTTGCATCATTGAGAGAATTGTTGTGAGATCATATAGAAGCGTTTGACAAG